>CAWUFW010028564.1:0-21377 GCA_963921515.1 Calotriton arnoldi | reverse complement strand
AAACTAATTTTAAATCTATCTTTTGCAGTAACCCACTCATCATTTTCCTAAAGCTAACATAACTTTTTTTTCAGGAATCCACTCACCCGAAAACTAAAACTAACTTTTAAAAATTTTGATTCAGAAATCAACTCACCCGTACCCTAAAAGTAAATTTAAAACAACTTGCTTCAGGAATCCACTCTCCCTGTTCCTAAAAGTAAATTTAAATTAATTTGTTGAAATAATCCAATCACCCTTATCCTAAAACTAAATTTAAATCATTTTTTGCAGTAACCCACTGAACTTTAACCTAAAACTAAAAAACATTTTTTTTCAGGAATCCATTCACACGAAAACATAAAACTAACTTTAAAAAATGTTGTTTCAAGAATCCACTCACCCTGATTCTAAAACTAAATTTAAATTAACTTATCGCAATAATCCAATCACTCTTATCCCAAAACTAAATTTAAATCAATTTTTTCAACTAACCCACTCACCCTTTTCCTAAAACTAACATAATTTTTTTTTCAGGAATCCACTCACCCGAAATCTAAAAGTAACTTTACAAAATTTTGTTTCAGGAACCCACTCACCCTAACCCTAAAACTAACATTAAAGCAACTTGTTTCATCAATCCTCTCTCGCTAATCCTAAAAGTAAATTCTAATTAACTTGTTGAAATAATCCAATCTCCATTATCCGAAAACTAAATTTAAATCTACTTGTTCCAGGAATCCACTCACCCTTTTCCTTAAACTAACATAAAAAAACTTTTTTCAGGAATCCATGCGCCCAATACCTAAAACTAAATTTCCAAAAATTTGTTTCAGGAATCTACTCACCCTAATCCTAAAACTAAATTTGAATGAACTTATCACAATAATCCAATCACACTTATCCCAAAACAAAATTTAAATCAATTTTTTCAAGTAACCCACTCACCCTTTTCCTAAAACTAACATCATTTTTTTTTCAGGAATCCACTCACCCGAAAACTAAAACTAAGGGGTCGATTCCGATTCGGGCCGGAAAAAGCACTGACCGACTCGGATCCGGAAAAAATACCGACCGACACGTACCAGTGGCGCCCGACACGCCAAGTACGATGCAAGCCGCGATAAATCCGACCGACACGTCAGGAAACCAAGCCGACCGACCGAGCCGCTCGGAAAATAGCAATCCGGCCGGAAAAACACGCGAATCCAACCGACCGACACGCACCCGGAACAAATCCGACCGAATCGTACCCGCCAACTCCAACCCGCAAAGTACGATGCAAGGCGCGAAAAACACGACCGAGTCGGACGGAGGACAAGCCGTACGACCGACACGCATACAAAACCGAGCCGAAGCAACACAATACACCGCGACCGACGCGTACGCAGCATACAAAACTGCACAAACACAGCGTGAACGAAACGGAAAACACCGTACGAGACCAATGCAGGGTCCGACTCGGTCACAAGAACGTTTCCAACATACACAAACAGCACAAAGGAAAAATCAACCAAAAAAAGGCCAAACAAGCAATTACCAAGCCAATAAATACTGGGGGGTGGGGACAGAGAACAAAGACACACCCACAACTCCACCTATATAAAGGACACAAATCACTACCATGAGCCTTTGCAAATGCCATTCCACTACCAGCACCCAAGAGAAAGCAACCACACACCCACAGCTCATCCCTCACACAAGCCACACACCAGCAGCACACCAACAAATGCCTACCTCACATACACCCAGCACAACACACACCCACACACCCTCACCTGCACACCAACACACACATCACCCACCATCACCACCCATCACCATGCCCCCCAAGAAGAATCACAAGTTCCTAGATTGTGAATTGGAAGTCCTGGTAGACGAGATCCTCAGGGTAGAGCCACAGCTGTTTGGCACATTGGTCCAACAGACCCCCATGTCGCAGAAAACCAAGATGTGGGAGAGGATCATCAACAGGGTGAACGCACAATCACCATGTCGGCGCACAAAGACCGACATCCAGAACAGGTGGTATGACGTGCGCAGGAGGGTACGGAAACTGCTGAAGCAAGATTACATCAACAGCCAACACACCGGCAGTGGCCCTCCTGCCAAGCCAATATACCTCAGGCCCTGGGAGGAGAAGGTGCGGGCCATCCTACCGCCAGTGAGCATATATGGACTAGAGGACATCCCAGAGCCTGGTGAGTACACAACAAATGTACACAATATACTGCCACAAAACACACACACATCACTGTCAAGGGGAGAGTCATACCATGCACTCATAGCAATTACACAGCAACTAGAACAGAATCATCCCAAAATGTGTATGTCAGTCAGATAAACACAACACATGCCATCAAAAAAGTCACATCCAACTGTGCCAACACATGTACAAACACAACCACAACTACAGCTAGGCAGTGGCACAAATAGAACTAACACACACATGTAGCCACCACAACAACACCAACACACAGTGAAGACCACTCAAAGGAAGGAATTCTGTGTATGCTGGCCAAGTCAGTGTAGCCAATAGCATCATGGGAGTCGCAGTCACACATATTGCCCCCCCACAACTGTCCCATCAACACCACCATGAACCATGCGCACATCACAGGGAGTGGAGAAGGACTCACAAGATGGCTGACACTGGCTACTGCTGTGAGGAGCACAAGGCCCTGCTGGCAACTGTGCACCAACAAACAGCAGGACACCACTGACTGACATCCTGAGAGACAACTTACACTCCCTGCAATGCAAGCACGTTCCATGGTGGGATATCTGGCTGGCTGGGTGGGAAGGGGGACTTGCAGCACTGACCATAGTCACCAGCACCTCCCCTCACACCCCCCCCAACACAAACTCCACAGTACCCACCTGGTAGAATGCAATGCCCTCCATCCTAACACAAGATCCCACAAAGCACCACCACCCTGGGTTATGTTGTGTGAAGCACAGGGACACTCTTGGGACTCTTAGCCAAACAACTGCCAGGACAACACTCCCAGCCATCCTGTCAGCACAGCCACCCCACCCCACAGGGAAGCAGAGTCAAAAGGAAGGAAGCATGGGCATGCTGGGAAGGGGGTGGAGGCAATAGCATGATGGGAGTCGTAGTCACAGACATTGCTCAGCCTCACAACTGGCCCATCAACACCACCCTGAACCATGCTCACATCACAGGGAGTGGAGAAGGACTCACAAGATGGCTGACACTGGCTACTGCTGTGGGGAGCACAAGGCCCTGCTGCCAACTGTGCACCAACAAACAGCAGGACACCACTGACTGACATCCTGAGAGACAACTTACACTCCCTGCAATGCAAGCACGTTCCATGGTGGGATATCTGGCTGGCTGGGTGGGAAGGGGGACTTGCAGCACTGACCATAGTCACCAGCACCTCCCCTCACACCCCCCCAACACAAACTCCACAGTACCCACCTGGTAGAATGCAATGCCCTCCATCCTAACACAAGATCCCACAAAGCACCACCACCCTGGGTTATGTTGTGTGAAGCACAGGGACACTCTTGGGACTCTTAGCCAAACAACTGCCAGGACAACACTCCCAGCCATCCTGTCAGCACAGCCAGCCCACCCCACAGGGAAGCAGAGTCAAAAGGAAGGAAGCATGGGCATGCTGGGAAGGGGGTGGAGGCAATAGCATGATGGGAGTCGTAGTCACAGACATTGCTCAGCCTCACAACTGGCCCATCAACACCACCCTGAACCATGCTCACATCACAGGGAGTGGAGAAGGACTCACAAGATGGCTGACACTGGCTACTGCTGTGGGGAGCACAAGGCCCTGCTGCCAACTGTGCACCAACAAACAGCAGGACACCACTGACTGACATCCTGAGAGACAACTTACACTCCCTGCAATGCAAGCACGTTCCATGGTGGGATATCTGGCTGGCTGGGTGGGAAGGGGGACTTGCAGCACTGACCATAGTCACCAGCACCTCCCCTCACACCCCCCCAACACAAACTCCACAGTACCCACCTGGTAGAATGCAATGCCCTCCATCCTAACACAAGATCCCACAAAGCACCACCACCCTGGGTTATGTTGTGTGAAGCACAGGGACACTCTTGGGACTCTTAGCCAAACAACTGCCAGGACAACACTCCCAGCCATCCTGTCAGCACAGCCAGCCCACCCCACAGGGAAGCAGAGTCAAAAGGAAGGAAGCATGGGCATGCTGGGAAGGGGGTGGAGGCAATAGCATGATGGGAGTCGTAGTCACAGACATTGCTCAGCCTCACAACTGGCCCATCAACACCACCCTGAACCATGCTCACATCACAGGGAGTGGAGAAGGACTCACAAGATGGCTGACACTGGCTACTGCTGTGGGGAGCACAAGGCCCTGCTGCCAACTGTGCACCAACAAACAGCAGGACACCACTGACTGACATCCTGAGAGACAACTTACACTCCCTGCAATGCAAGCACGTTCCATGGTGGGATATCTGGCTGGCTGGGTGGGAAGGGGGACTTGCAGCACTGACCATAGTCACCAGCACCTCCCCTCACACCCCCCCAACACAAACTCCACAGTACCCACCTGGTAGAATGCAATGCCCTCCATCCTAACACAAGATCCCACAAAGCACCACCACCCTGGGTTATGTTGTGTGAAGCACAGGGACACTCTTGGGACTCTTAGCCAAACAACTGCCAGGACAACACTCCCAGCCATCCTGTCAGCACAGCCAGCCCACCCCACAGGGAAGCAGAGTCAAAAGGAAGGAAGCATGGGCATGCTGGGAAGGGGGTGGAGGCAATAGCATGATTGGAGTCGTAGTCACAGACATTGCTCAGCCTCACAACTGGCCCATCAACACCACCCTGAACCATGCTCACATCACAGGGAGTGGAGAAGGACTCACAAGATGGCTGACACTGGCTACTGCTGTGGGGAGCACAAGGCCCTGCTGCCAACTGTGCACCAACAAACAGCAGGACACCACTGACTGACATCCTGAGAGACAACTTACACTCCCTGCAATGCAAGCACGTTCCATGGTGGGATATCTGGCTGGCTGGGTGGGAAGGGGGACTTGCAGCACTGACCATAGTCACCAGCACCTCCCCTCACACCCCCCCCAACACAAACTCCACAGTACCCACCTGGTAGAATGCAATGCCCTCCATCCTAACACAAGATCCCACAAAGCACCACCACCCTGGGTTATGTTGTGTGAAGCACAGGGACACTCTTGGGACTCTTAGCCAAACAACTGCCAGGACAACACTCCCAGCCATCCTGTCAGCACAGCCAGCCCACCCCACAGGGAAGCAGAGTCAAAAGGAAGGAAGCATGGGCATGCTGGGAAGGGGGTGGAGGCAATAGCATGATGGGAGTCGTAGTCACAGACATTGCTCAGCCTCACAACTGGCCCATCAACACCACCCTGAACCATGCTCACATCACAGGGAGTGGAGAAGGACTCACAAGATGGCTGACACTGGCTACTGCTGTGGGGAGCACAAGGCCCTGCTGCCAACTGTGCACCAACAAACAGCAGGACACCACTGACTGACATCCTGAGAGACAACTTACACTCCCTGCAATGCAAGCACGTTCCATGGTGGGATATCTGGCTGGCTGGGTGGGAAGGGGGACTTGCAGCACTGACCATAGTCACCAGCACCTCCCCTCACACCCCCCCAACACAAACTCCACAGTACCCACCTGGTAGAATGCAATGCCCTCCATCCTAACACAAGATCCCACAAAGCACCACCACCCTGGGTTATGTTGTGTGAAGCACAGGGACACTCTTGGGACTCTTAGCCAAACAACTGCCAGGACAACACTCCCAGCCATCCTGTCAGCACAGCCAGCCCACCCCACAGGGAAGCAGAGTCAAAAGGAAGGAAGCATGGGCATGCTGGGAAGGGGGTGGAGGCAATAGCATGATGGGAGTCGTAGTCACAGACATTGCTCAGCCTCACAACTGGCCCATCAACACCACCCTGAACCATGCTCACATCACAGGGAGTGGAGAAGGACTCACAAGATGGCTGACACTGGCTACTGCTGTGGGGAGCACAAGGCCCTGCTGCCAACTGTGCACCAACAAACAGCAGGACACCACTGACTGACATCCTGAGAGACAACTTACACTCCCTGCAATGCAAGCACGTTCCATGGTGGGATAACTGACTGGGTGGGTGGGTGGGTGGGAAGGAGGTCTGGCTGTCAACCAAACACAATCAATGCAGACCATGTTCACACCCCAGAGAATACATAGAAATGCCCAAATAATGCAGGACAATGTGCCACACCAATATCAACCCCTGACTGTGACGACTTAGGACAATACAATGTACAGGCCCGCACCCCGAGGCACAGTCACAACTGTCAGGTGTGTCAACCACTGATGCCTGCAGAAACATGACATACATTGTTTGTGTCTCCCAAAAACAGGTGATGATAGGGACACAGCAGCAGACGCTGAGGAGTCCCAGTCCCAGGCTCAAGAGGATGCCGAGCTCACTGGCGTCGTACAGCCTCTGTCCTCCTCGGACGATGAAGAACAACCTGGCACATCCGGTGCAAGTCAACATGCTGCACCAGCAGGACCACCAGCTGCAGCACCAGCAGGTCCACCAGCTGCACCCCCTGCACCCACCCCTCCAACGACTGTCACCACGAATACCATCCCTGCCGACATGGACAGAATAAGGAACAACACCAGCGCAGTGACCCTGGACCAACCTGGGGCCATGGACACCACCACCACCACCAACCCCCAAGGTGGACCAGGGTTATCTGTGCGTGCAACTGCACACACTGCACATGTCAGCAGGGGTGGTGGGAGGGGTGGGAGACAGAGGTCGCTGCTTGCAGACGTTGCTGGTGTGCATGAAGACCCACAACTGGTACGCATAGCTGATGCGTACCAGTCCAGCACCGGAGAGCTCAGCCAGGTAGTGGGGCTCCTCAGAGACATCAAACAGCAGCAGGCTGCCCATCATGCCCGCTTGGACTCCCACATGTCCCACGTGGAGTCACACATGTCACGTGTGGACTCCCACATGTCACGTGTGGACTCCCACATGACCCGCGTGGAGTCCAAGTGGGATGTACTACATGAGATGACGGCGGTGCACAGGGACATTTTACAATGCCTCCGCCAGATGAACAGCAACCAGTCCACACCTCCCTGTGTGCCAACAACATCTGGTACCGAACAAACTGCAACTGCCACAGGGAGGGAGGAGGACTCTGGTGGAGAGTCCCCTGCACCGCAGCAGCCTGCACTTGAGGGCCCCCCCCCAAGAAGAGGGGTCGTCCGAAGAGGGGAAAGTGAGAGGCTGATGGCCAAGCGCAACTCCCAGGAAGCCTGAACCTGTTCTGGATTTTCGCCTTTGTGCACAGACTGTTCACCCTGTTGATGGCAACACTACTCCCACACATTGCATGGGGAGTACAAGTTGGAACAATGTGTCAGACAACTGTGGCCCCGATACTGGGGATCCTGTCTACCTGGACTTTCTATTCATCTAGGAACTTGGGATTGCAAGATTCATGTACAGCACAATCCATCCTATGCACTATTATCACAATAAACACACTAATACACCATACTTGCCTCTGTCGTGATTCCAACGTGGGTGCTGTTATGGGGATGATGAACTGCAAAATTACACTGTGTATGCGAACTGCAACAGCAAGGACAACACAGGCATGTGAGTACAGGCAACGTGACACATATGAGGGAGACACACCACCAGGGCTACACAACACATACACACCTAGGCCATCTGACTCATTGCCTACACTGATGTTGCCAGGGAAGACGGTGCAATGCACAGACACCACACCCATTCCCAGTTGTAGTCAAGTAGCCCACAGGTGCAGTAAGCAAATGGCAGTCAAATGTGTGACCACAGACAACGCACATCACTAAGTGAAGCACAGGTTTATTACACAGTAGCAACATGCCGTAACCACTACAGATGCAAGGTAACCCCACCTGGTAGCGGGCACACAGTCAACAACTGTAGACAGAAGGAAGTCCATGGGTGTGGCGCACATCACCTGTAGGGACACAACAGCTACCAGCCTGGATGTGCAATCACGTCGTCAGTGGACACAGTTGACCAAACGAATCTGAAAGTACCCTGTGAAGGACAGAAATGACACACAGTCAAAAGCAATGCAGTACAGGACAGAACAGCAAAACTCATGCACAATACATGTTACAAGATACCCACCCAGAACCAAGTTAGCATGTCAACACTGTTGGGGAGTACAGCCCACCTGTCACCACACATCGCAACACACATCCTGTCAAGTAGCCCATGGACACACTCCAACAGCACCAGAGCACCACCCACACATCATGCCAACTCACATCATTCACATGACACCTCAGGATACTCACATTCAGCTAAAGAAGTTGGTGATGAGCTGTGTGCGGACATCACCATCACCATCATCATCATCATCGTCACTGGCATCGTGGTCCAGGCCAGGATCCTCCACAGGTGGCGGATGTTGGTCATCGTCATCCTGGATGAGAGGCAACTCCTTCCGCACTGCCAGGTTGTGGAGCATGCAGCAGACGATGATAATCTTGCACACTTTCGCAGGGGCATATGGGAGGGACCCTCCGGTCTTGTCCAGGCAGCGGAAGCGGCTCTTCAGGAGACCAAAGGTCCGCTCAATCACTCTCCTGGTCCGACCATGTGCCTCATTGTAGCGCATCTGGGCAGGTGTCACAGGGTTCCTGAGGGGTGTCAGCAACCACGGCATGTTGGGGTATCCCGAGTCACCTACGGACAGACAAGTGCACATCAGCTGACTTGGAAAAGTGGGCGGAATACTACAGATCAGATCACACACAATGGCACAAAGTCAGTACACACCGACAAGCCAGGCACGCTGGTTCTGCATCTGTGCCATCAACCTGGGGATGCGACTACTCCTCATCACAAAGGCATCGTGTGCTGAACCAGGGAAACGGGCACACACGTGTGTGATGGTCATGTCTGCAAGACACACCACCAGTGCATTGACCGAGTGGTAGTGCTTGCGGTTCCTGTAGGCCTGCTCCTGGGCCTGTGGTGGTACCAAAGCCACATGTGTCCCATCAATGGAGCCAATGACATGCGGCATCCTCCCCAGGGCATAAAAGTCACTCTTCACGTCAGTGAGTCGTCGCAGTCTAGGGAAATAGATGTACCGGTTCAGGAAGAGCAACATTGCCGCCAAAACATCGCGGAGCACACGGCTGAACATGGTCTGTGACATCCCACCAGCAGACGCCACAGTATGTTGGAAGGTACCGGTGGCAAAGAAGTGTAGGGCTGCCATCACCTTCACCTTGGGGGTCAGCGCTGTAGGATACGGCCGGCCAGGCTGCAAATGTGGGGACAACTGCACTGCCAAATCCTCAATCAGCTGCCTGGTGAAGCGGTACCGTCGGATGCTGTCCCGTTCCACCATCGTTGCCAGGTCTGGGAATGGCCGATGGACAGCAGGAGCCCTGCAGTGCAGAGGAGAAGTAAGCAAGATCGTCAGTCACCCCACATATGCGGCATTGAACACACTCAAGATCCCAACATACATCATCATGAGGCACAACTACATGAAGTGTGCAGTACCGGAACGACATTTATGGTACATACATGGCCAACATCTGTCAACACGGTCCCACAGGTGGCATCAATTTGTCCCAGGTTGGCCCATTGGATATCATGATGCTGTGTCACAGTCACCCCCAGTGACATGTGAGGACAGATGTGCCCCAGGCACCACAGCTCAACGACAGGCACATTCCCAGGGACTCTGTAATGCCACATGGACACTGGCATCACCTGGAGTATCATGTGTACACCACAACAAAACAAACATGACCCCCACAGGTAGTGGCCACACTTGCCATGGCAGGAGAGCCATGGACGTCTGTGACACACACGCACAACATCAGAGTCCATGCACACACAACGTGGATGTGGAGACTGTCTCCCATTGTGCACATGAAATCAGAGACATTGTAAACACTACATGCACACAGACTGTGGAGGGCCATCACTATTGTGCCACTGGGACACCCTGGCTCAAACATACTGTCCCACATGGGACTCACGGGGTATGTGACATGACATACACAAACACCACTGTGAAATGTGACCATGGCACATGCACAGATATGAACAGTTGCACATCACAGTGGTCACGTACATGTAACACCCAGGATCCTGTCCCCATTAACACGTGCACAGCCTGGGGGTGGCTGCCCACAGGTGACACCCACAGGACAACATGTACACCAACATACACACAATAGGAAATGCAGCCTTACATGCCTTATGATAAGGTTTGGACAGGCTGTCGTGATGTAGGTGTGCCCCTCACTCCCTGGGAGCTATCTGTGGCTGGCATATGTCCATCTGAGACAGGCATGCTGACATATGCCAGTCACATGTACAGTGATGCGTTGTACTGCAATGGACCGATCGGTGCCTCCGGCCGGCCCATTGCATTCAATGTGTGCGGGTACGCGTTGTACCCCTGTGCGCGTTGAACAGCAATGGACCGATCGGTGCCTCCGGCCGGCCCATTGCATTCAATGTGTGCGGGTACGCGTTGTACCCCTGTGCGCGTTGAACAGCAATGGACCGATCGGTACCTCCGGCCGGCCCATTGCTTTCAATGTGTGCGGGTACGCGTTGTACCCCTGTGCGCGTTGTACTGCAATGGACCGATCGGTGCCTCCGGCCGGCCCATTGCATTCAATGTGTGCGGGTACGCGTTGTACCCCTGTGCGCGTTGAACAGCAATGGACCGATCGGTGCCTCCGGCCGGCCCAGTGCTTTCAATGTGTGCGGGTACGCGTTGTACCCCTGTGCGCGTTGTACTGCAATGGACCGATCGGTGCCTCCGGCCGGCCCATTGCATTCAATGTGTGCGGGTACGCGTTGTACCCCTGTGCGCGTTGAACAGCAATGGACCGATCGGTGCCTCCGGCCGGCCCATTGCATTCAATGTGTGCGGTACGCGTTGTACCCCTGTGCGCGTTGAACAGCAATGGACCGATCGGTGCCCCGGCCGGCCCATCGCATTCAATGTGTGCGGGTGCAGCGTTGTACCCCTGTGCGCGTTGTACTGCAATGGACCGATCGGTGCCTCCGGCCGGCCCATTGCATTCCATGTGTGCGGGTACGCGTTGTACCCCTGTGCGCGTTGAACAGCAATGGACCGATCGGTGCCTCCGGCCGGCCCATTGCTTTCAATGTGTGCGGTGCGCGTTGTACCCCTGTGCGCGTTGTACTGCAATGGACCGATCGGTGCCTCCGGCCGGCCCATTGCATTCAATGTGTGCGGGTACGCGTTGTACCCCTGTGCGCGTTGAACAGCAATGGACCGATCGGTGCCTCCGGCCGGCCCATTGCTTTCAATGTGTGCGGGTACGCGTTGTACCCCTGTGCGCGTTGTACTGCAATGGACCGATCGGTGCCTCCGGCCGGCCCATTGCATTCAATGTGTGCGGGTACGCGTTGTACCCCTGTGCGCGTTGAACAGCAATGGACCGATCGGTGCCTCCGGCCGGCCCATTGCATTCAATGTGTGCGGGTACGCGTTGTACCCCTGTGCGCGTTGAACAGCAATGGACCGATCGGTGCCTCCGGCCGGCCCATTGCATTCAATGTGTGCGGGTACGCGTTGTACCCCTGTGCGCGTTGAACAGCAATGGACCGATCGGTGCCTCCGGCCGGCCCATTGCATTCAATGTGTGCGGGTACGCGTTGTACCCCTGTGCGCGTTGTACTGCAATGGACCGATCGGTGCCTCCGGCCGGCCCATTGCATTCAATGTGTGCGGGTACGCGTTGTACCCCTGTGCGCGTTGAACAGCAATGGACCGATCGGTGCCTCCGGCCGGCCCATTGCTTTCAATGTGTGCGGGTACGCGTTGTACCCCTGTGCGCGTTGTACTGCAATGGACCGATCGGTGCCTCCGGCCGGCCCATTGCATTCAATGTGTGCGGGTACGCGTTGTACCCCTGTGCGCGTTGTACTGCAATGGACCGATCGGTGCCTCCGGCCGGCCCATTGCATTCAATGTGTGCGGGTACGCGTTGTACCCCTGTGCGCGTTGAACAGCAATGGACCGATCGGTGCCTCCGGCCGGCCCATTGCATTCAATGTGTGCGGGTACGCGTTGTACCCCTGTGCGCGTTGAACAGCAATGGACCGATCGGTGCGCACCCATTGACAATGGGCTTGCCTGGCAACGGACGCGTTTTCGAATATTCGAACGAGTCGGTTGCTGGAAAATCAGTTGGTCACCCACAACAATGTTGCAAAATCATGTATGTCATGAAGTTGAAATTTTGAAGGATGCTGTGGGCGTGTTTTGGTGCTGCTATTCCATGGATTGGCCAGATTCAGAAGATGCAAACGACTTGGACCTATCACTTTGGACACAAGGGACAGTATCTGCCTCTCCAGCACATATATATTGCTGCATGTTCCCCTGAGAGCCCACTTGCCTGCACTACATGCTCCAGGACGACATCTGCCACTGCACTGCTGCTGTCTCTGCCCCTCTGGACCCTGCAATGGCACGTACTGTGGAGAGAGCCCCAGCCTTCAGCCTTGAAGAGAACCAGGCCCTGCTGGACAGCCTACTTCCACAGTACAGCAAGCTGTATGGGACACCAGGGGAGCAGGTGAGTGTTCTGTGCACTGCCTTTCTGAATGTGCATTTTGTCTGACTTGCAAGGCTGAGAGTCAGCACACCACTGGCTAGCAGGCTCACTGAGTAGTTGTCACCCCCATAGTGTGTAGTGACTTGCACTGGACAGGTATGGTGCAGTGACAGTGCTTCTGAACAGGGTTTTACTCCCCATGCTATGATACCATGTAGTGACTTCTGGAAAACTGTCCATGGCCAGCCGTGCACTGCCTGGGTACACCATGTGCCCCTGTGATTGCGACATGTATATGCAACTGTGTCATGCACGGATATGTTGCATGTGTAGTAATGTCCTTATCACTTTGTCATCCTGACAGGCTTCTGCCCATCGGAAGCATGAGATCTGGAAGGACATCGTCCGGGCTGTCCGGTCCGTGGGGGTCTACAAGCGCCGGATCCGCAACTGCCAAAAGAGGTGGCAGGACCTTCGGGGCTGGACCCGGAGGATTGCACGGGTCCAGCTGAAGCTGTCGCCTCCTCGCAGGAGGGGCGGAACACGGACCCTGACCCCCACATGCTCAGGATCCTGGCGGTGGTCTTTCCAGACCTGGATGGGCAGCTGAAGGCCAGAGAGCAGCAAGGAGGGGGTGAGTCAAAGACTGCACTGTGAACTCTGTCTAACATGCTATGTGCCCTCCTCGGGCCTGGTTAAACTGCCACAGTACAGCAGTCATGTTGTCCAGGAGCCATGTCCCTCTATTGTGCACTGCCCACTCCTCATCTGATACCCGGGTGTGGCCCTTACATGCAGGGAATTCTGTCACTTAGGACTGTGTCCTTGCAGATTGCTTGACTCAAGGTGGGAGACAGCATCTGTTTCCCTGACTCTGTGGTGGGCATCATGGGTGGGTCCATTGCTTACACAATGCCTGTATTCTGACATGTATTCAGCGTGTTACTTTGATCTGTGGTCCAATTGCTGAGCTGATCCACCACATGTGGCTGGGGTACCTGGCACACACCCATGCTGCGGGTGGGAACAATGTTTGGGCCCCAGGAGTATGTATATGACGTGTGTCACACATACTTAGCCAGCTGCCTACAGTCCAGGGCTCATCCCTCATTCATGTGGGGCTGGACAGTCATGCCTACTCCAGGCCATACAATACACTCTGTACTCCCACTCCCGTGTATCAGAGGACACATTGTGCACAGTGATTTGCCCCTCAGGTGTCTGCCTCTGTGTCAGTGTGCTGTGGATTAGTCGCCAGGACTGCTGTGGAGTTTCTTGGTAGGGGCTCAGCATGCCACTGGAGATGTGACCATAGGAGACGATACTTGTGTGACACATAGGTGTCTGATCAGCTGCCCATGCAGACTGGGGCATGTAAATGTGAAGTTCAGGCAGCTGTTCCCCATGCACAGCAGAGTGTGAGGGGCTCAGGTTCAGAGGGTAGTGTCACAGGTCTCCCATATGTCCAATAGGTATGACCTGGACAGATGAGGGTTAAGAGGATGTGTTGTGGGGGGATGTACATGTGCACTTGTGCAGCTCCAGGACTTGCATTCCCCATGACCTACTATTGTGACACAGTGCAGAGTGTTGTTGTCTGGCTGCAAAGTCATACATCACTGAGACAGTGATGTATGACTTTGCAGTCATGCCTCCGCCATGGCATGTGTCTACTGATTGGTGATCCTGCAGGGGAGTGACATGTGCTACATGCACACCATAGTGGCGCTGGCTATCAGGACATGGGTGCATCATGGTGTCTGTCGCTGGTATGCATCACATGCATTTCCTATTTGACTCTGGGCATCCCTTACATCCGTAAACCTGTACTGACTCAGTGGCAAGAGCTGTGATGTGTCCACACCGTGTCCTCTGCACTGTCCAACTACTGTGTACTTGGTGCATGTGTCAACACTGGGGTGTTGCAATCCAACAGACACCAGACAGATGGGTGCAAGGCCATGTGGGATGTGAGTGCCATGCTTGGCATCAGAGTGACAATTGACTTCTCCTGTTCAATTAGTGCACTTTTAGCAATGTACAACTAATGATGCCAGGGCTTGCTCTGTGATGTGCTGTGCTCACAGTGGTGTGTGCGTTATGTGCAGGTGACTGATGTCTGTCTGTTTCCCCATTGTTTGCAGATACATCCACGGCCACGGAAGGGGACAGCTCCACGGACCAGGAGGAGCCGGAGAGCCAGACTGGGTCAGCAGCCGAGGAGTGGTCGGAGGGACCCAGTGGCACGGAGGGCGAGGGGAGCCACACCGAGGAGTCCTCAGCAGCATCCACCTCAGCTGAGGACCAGAGCAACTCGGAGGATGACTCCCTTGTGGAGGCGGGTGTCAGCAGCCACCACACCCCAGCTAGTGTTGCTGTCCCCGCCACCACCAGCACCACCACCGCCCTCCCATCGGCTCCCATTCCCCAGGTCCGTGGAGGCTCCCATGTCCGGGAGCGTGTCTCCTTTGGGCCAGGCACCGCACCCCCTGCCCCTGTGTCCCCTGCTGCCCTGAGTGAGGAGTCTGTGTACCTCCTTCGCCAGCTCCATGTAGGGCAGACAGCCATGCTGAGTGTCCTCCATGCGCACACCGCGCTGTTGACTCAGCTGGTGTCGTTCATGGAGGGCATCTCATCGGGCATGTCTGACCTACAGAGGGGCAATAGGTCCATGGACTCCTCCCTGACGGCAGCAGTGTCCCTCCTCAAACGGTCCCTCACCCCTCCTGCCTCTGCTCCATCCACACTCCCCAGCACCTTACCCATCCCAGGCACACACACACTGGCACACACCAGCACACACACATCCAGCACACTGACACACACGCCAATGACAAAACGCACACGCACGCACATTCAGGGGACTAAAGCCAGACTCACAGGGGATGGGGCCCTGGAACACACACACGCATCCACATGCACTGCGCAGTCCTCAGTTCCCTCTCCCTCCAAAGCACCCTCCCTTGCCTCACCTGCAACCCCAAAGTCACAGCAGCTCTTCCTCTGTGACCTCGGCCTCTTCCCCACCGATGAAGCTGCTCCAGCATCCCGGGGGAAGAGGAAGCCCACCCACACGGAGCAGAGTGCCCCTCGCCCCCGGACACCCTCCCCCAGGCGCAGACGGACTGAGGCCCCCACCCGCAAGTCCCCCCGGAGTGCTAAGAGCAAGACCCCGCCACCGCCCTGCAGCTCAGGCACAAGGTCTCCGTCCTCCATCCCTCAGGCCCCCACTGCACAGGTGCCCCCACCACACCCTGCCCCAGGTTCCCCCACCCACAGATATACCATCCCCAAGATGCTCCGGCCTTCTCCCCCTGCCACTTGCTCTCCCAGCACCACACCCCCCGCTGCGCTTGTCTGTGCCACTGATGTGGTGAGGGTGTCCCCCCCTCTGTCCAACCCACCTTGCCTGTTCCCCATTCTCCTCCCCTGGAGGTAGGCACTGCAGTGGAGTCCACTACCGCCCTGTCTGACTTGGGCACTGCAGTGGCGGACCTGTCCACCCCATCTGCAGGGTCCACTGCAGTTGTGCCGGCACCCACGACATCTGTGTCATGCCCCCCAGTTGTGCCGGCACACACCATGTCAGACACCTCCACTGCAGTTGTCAGTGGCTCTCCAGCACCCACCACCCCTTCCCTGACTCCCCCTGGTGAGCCCTGATCCTGTCCCTGCGGTGCCTGGCCTGCCCCCCGGTTGCCCCTCCTAGTGGATTGTCCCTGGTATTGTGCAGGCATGCGTAGGGTGACATCTGCCAGTGTCACCCTGTTTGAACTTTGACAATGGACTGGCCATTGGCCTTTGCTCTTTTTTCAGGACTTCGTTTGGCCTCAACACATATGCTGAATAAAGCAACTTTCTTTTCTCTAGTGCTCATGCTTCAGATGTACATGTTGTTGGTGCAGCTAACCATGCCCTTGCTGCAGTGATGGTGATATCTGGTCTCATGATTATGAAGTGTTACTGTGCAGGAACCCATGTGGTCCAGGGGGAATGTGTCCTATCATGTGGTATATCCATGTCATCAATAGCAGCATCTGAGGGTGTCATGTGTTCAGTATTTGGCAATGGGTTTCCTACTTACATTGGCAATTTCATATCTGTGGCTTCCACCCCTGCACATCTGTTGTGCCTGCCATCGTTGCATTTGTCTACTTCCCTGACCGTGTTGCCATCTCCAGTGGACATGCAGGTTTGGGCATCAATGGGGAGGGACTCATCCGTGTAGTCAGTGCAACATTGCTATACAAGTGTGTTGGATCTGTGCTGATGATTCCGTTGGCACATCCATGACCAGGCTGATGTGATGGGAGCCCTCATTTGGTGCTAATTGTTGATTGTGTGACCAAGTGCTCAGCTGACATGATGGGGCCCTACTGAGGCAACATATGGCACAGCTTTCCTCACACAGGAGTGGAGTCCCCTCATGGCAGTGTGTACACGTGTGACATTGCCTGCGCCCAAGGTGTGTGTTGTATGTGCATGTCTGTGTGTTCACTTCCATTCATCTGCGCATGCTGTGATCCCTAGTGTTGTACCTGTTTGTGATGCTTGCTGACTTGAGCTATGTTCCCCCAAAGTCTTCTCCCTGTGTTCTCTGTGATGTGGGTGCATGGCACATTACTGGTCATCAGGGTGTCACCCATAGGTGTGTTTGCTGTCAGGGCAGAGTTTGTGTGCTGACGCAGATGGGTCACAGTCAGGTTTCCCTTTGGCACTTGTTGTTTGCCCCTGTCATGTGATTTCCAGTTTGTGTTATCTTTCAGTGATTGTGACACGTTGTGTGTGTGACTGCTGGCACTCCTTAGGGTCCGGGCTGCAATGTTGGTTGTTGTCTATGTGTGTTCTTTGTGGGTGACCTTGGCTTCTTCATTGGTGTGTGACTGTGGCTGGGATCCCATTGGTCGGTGTGGTATTGCCGTCATGTCCATGTACAGCGTAGTGTGCAGTGTGTCAGACATTCAGGAGTCTTGTTGAGTGTCCATGTGTGATGTGTTTCTACACCTTGGTTCCCACCCACCACCCTGGAATAGTAATGGGTGCATGTGCAATATCACCAGTGCATGTGTACTTCACTGCTGCACATTGTTGGAGGTCGAGGGGTGTGGTCTTGAGTGTGTGCAGATGAGAGTTGTTGCCCGGCTAGTCCCCTGCCTCCATGTTGGCCTTGGCTTACTGGCCATGCTGATTGATTTGTGCTTGTGTAGGTGTGATGGTAGTTAGTTGCTCAGGACACATGACTGTGGTTCACAGTGTGAACGACATTTAGCTTTGTCATCACAGTGGTATTTTTCTTCAGCCCAGGGTCACCACATTGTGGGGGCCCTGGGGGTGGTGCTGTGGTGTGTCTGTGACTTGCTGTGTCAGTTGTTGTTCCTACGTGCCTGTGTGACATGTGTGTTTTGTGCTCCCTCTCACCTGTCAATGCCTGCTTGCCCACATAGGGGATTTGGATCCATGAGTTACCTTAGTGTGGCAGTGTATGCACATCTGTATGATTGGTATTCAGCTCTCCTCATGTGTTGTGTTGTTGCCTGGGGACACTGGCACCCCCACCCCTCACCTGCTGTGTATGATGACAGTGTTGGTCTGCCTGTTTGTGTTTGTGCATCTGCACCACTGCATTGGCATATCTTGGGTGTGCCATTGGCTGTATGTTGTTTGGTGTGTTTCCCCTGCTGTCCCTGGGACTCCTAGGTCATCGGTCAGCACAGTGATCATGGTTTGTGTGTCCCATTGCTGCCATGGTATGGTATCTGTTCACCTCACATCTGCTGTCTCCACAGGGTATCTGCATTTGTGTGCCCATTGGTGCAAATATGTGGGTCTGCATTCTGATGGTCACTTCTGTCATTGTGTCATTGATGACTGTTGACGGTCTCAGCCCCCATGGGTGTTGTTTGTCTGCACATGGCCAAAGGAATGTTTCATTTGCACTGCAGTATTTGGCTCCCCCAATTTATGTTGCAATGGGACACATACACTACTTCGCCACAGATGAGTTTTTGGTTCTGTGACCAGGAATGATCCATGCAGTTTGGCAGTTGCAGCTCTTTCTTTGTCAACAATTACCTTTTGGTCACTGTGATGATGAGGGTGTAGACCCCATTGCCACAATGGTCAAAATGTGCTTCAGCTATGGACCCCACACTTACCTTTTGGTCACTGTGATGTTGCGGGTTTAGACCCCATTGCCACAATGGTCAAAATGTGCTTCAGCTATGGACCCCACACTTGCCTTTTGGTCACTGTGATGATGGGGGTTTAGGCCCCATTGCCACAATGGTCATGGGCTGCTTGCATTGTGGGTGCCACACACATATATGTGTGGCACATGTGCTAGGGGGTCACATTGTATGTTCAATGTCATGTTCGGTGTTGTAGGCATTTGACACAGCCTGCTCACACGCTTGTCATGGTGGTGGGGGGATGTCTTAATCTTGCATTCCCTAGGTTGTGGTGTGCTTGTTGTGTCATGCATTGTCCATCCTATGAGTGGGGGTGGTAGTAGTGGTAGGCATCCAGCCCCCTGGCTAAGGGTGGTAGTAGTGGTAGGCTTCCTGCCCCCTGGCTAAGGGTGGTAGTAGTGGTGGGCATCCTGCCCCCCTGGGTGAGGGTGGTAGTAGTGGTGGGCATCCTGCCCCCTGGCTAAGGGTGGTAGTAGTGGTAGGCATCCAGCCCCCTGGCTAAGGGTGGTAGTAGTGGTGGGCATCCTGCCCCCTGGGTGAGGGTGGTAGTAGTGGTGGGCATCCTGCCCCCTGGCTAAGGGTGGTAGTAGTGGTGGGCATCCTGCCCCCCTGGGTGAGGGTGGTAGTAGTGGTGGGCATCCTGCCCCCCTGGGTGAGGGTGGTAGTAGTGGTGGGCATCCTGCCCCCTGGCTAAGGGTGGTGGTAGGCATCCAGCCCGCCCTGGGTGAGGGTGGTAGTAGTGGTAGGCATCCAGCCCCCTGGCTAAGGGTGGTAGTGGTGGTGGGCATCCTGCCCCCTGGCTAAGGGTGGTAGTAGTGGTGGGCATCCTGCCCCCCTGGGTGAGGGTGGTAGTAGTGGTGGGCATCCTGCCCCCCTGGGTGAGGGTGGTAGTAGTGGTGGGCATCCTGCCCCCCTGGGTGAGGGTGGTAGTAGTGGTGGGCATCCTGCCCCCTGGCTAAGGGTGGTAGTAGTGGTGGGCATCCTGCCCCCCTGGGTGAGGGTGGTAGTGGTGGTGGGCATCCTGCCCCCTGGCTAAGGGTGGTAGTAGTGGTGGGCATCCTGCCCCCCTGGGTGAGGGTGGTAGTAGTGGTGGGCATCCTGCCCCCCTGGGTGAGGGTGGTAGTAGTGGTGGGCATCCTGCCCCCCTGGGTGAGGGTGGTAGTAGTGGTGGGCATCCTGCCCCCCTGGGTGAGGGTGGTAGTAGTGGTGGGCATCCTGCCCCCTGGCTAAGGGTGGTAGTAGTGGTGGGCATCCTGCCCCCCTGGGTGAGGGTGGTAGTAGTGGTGGGCATCCTGCCCCCTGGCTAAGGGTGGTAGTAGTGGTGGGCATCCTGCCCCCCTGGGTGAGGGTGGTAGTAGTGGTGGGCATCCTGCCCCCCTGGGTGAGGGTGGTAGTAGTGGTGGGCATCCTGCCCCCCTGGGTGAGGGTGGTAGTAGTGGTGGGCATCCTGCCCCCCTGGCTAAGGGTGGTAGTAGTGGTGGGCATCCTGCCCCCCTGGGTGAGGGTGGTAGTAGTGGTGGGCATCCTGCCCCCCTGGGTGAGGGTGGTAGTAGTGGTGGGCATCCTGCCCCCTGGGTGAGGGTGGTAGTAGTGGTAGGCATCCTGCCCCCTGGGTGAGGGTGGTAGTAGTGGTAGGCATCCAGCCCCCCTGGCTAAGGGTGGTGGTAGGCATCCAGCCCGCCCTGGGTGAGGGTGGTAGTAGTGGTAGGCATCCAGCCCCCCTGGCTAAGGGTGGTAGTGGTGGTGGGCATCTGGCACCCCCTGGCTATGGGTGGTTGTGGTGGTTGGCATCCAGCCCCCCTGGGTTGGGGTGGTGGCGCGCATTCAGGCCCCTGTGTGCATATGTGGCATTGGTGATGGGCATCCCGCCCCTATGGTGCTGCTGTTGCTGGTGTAAGTATATTCTGCATCCCTCTGTGTGTGTGTGATGTGTCGTGTACGTGTTGTATGTGTTTTGTGGTTGGTGTCTGACTTACCTTCTGCGCCGTACGCGTCCGTGCCTGTTCCGGTAGTAGATGTAGAATATTGGTATGATCGGGACGAAGGGATTCATGGTTGGTTCGTGTCGTTCGTCCTTCTCGTTGCTTCGCGTCGTCCTCGTCGCTTGGCTTCGTCCTCGTCGCTTCGCTTCATCCTCGTCGCTTCGCGTCGTCCTCGTCTGTGCTGTGTTCGTCTCGTAGCCGTGGATCGTGTTGTGGCGCGATTCGGAGCTTATGTGCGCCTCTCCCGGATGCTTTGACGTGCCGTGCGTAGCGACGGGTTCGGCGCGTACGGAAAGCGCATCGTACTTGTCCGGCCGGACGGGGCTGCATTTTCCCTTCCGTGCGACTCGATTCGGCGTTTCCGGATTCGCCTCGGTCGGAGAACAGGACCTGGTTTGGGTGAGTACGGCTCGGCCGGGATTTCTGCTGTTGTGCGCATCGTACTTGCTCGTTCGGTGTGCTGTACGGATCGGTCGGGAAACTGGCTTTCGCATGGCTTTTTCCCGACCGAATAGTATTGGGTGCGCCTCCGACCGAGATCGGAATCGG
>CAWUFW010028563.1:0-21378 GCA_963921515.1 Calotriton arnoldi | reverse complement strand
TCCGATCTCGGTCGGAGGCGCACCCGAATACCATTCGGTCGGGAAAAAGCCATGCGAAAGCCAGTTTCCCGACCGATCCGTACAGCACACCGAACGAGCAAGTACGATGCGCACAACAGCAAAAATTCCGGCCGAGCCGTACTCACCCAAACCAGGTCCTGTTCTCCGACCGAGGCGAATCCGGAAACGCCGAATCGAGTCGCACGGAAGGGAAAATGCAGCCCCGTCCGGCCGGACAAGTACGATGCGCTTCCGTACGCGCCGAACCCGTCGCTACGCACGGCACGTCAAAGCATCCGGGAGAGGCGCACATAAGCTCCGAATCGCGCCACAACACGATCCACGGCTACGAGACGAACACAGCACAGACGAGGACGACGCGAAGCGACGAGGACGAAGCGAAGCGACGAGGACGAAGCCAAGCGACGAGGACGACGCGAAGCAACGAGAAGGACGAACGACACGAACCAACCATGAATCCCTTCGTCCCGATCATACCAATATTCTACATCTACTACCGGAACAGGCACGGACGCGTACGGCGCAGAAGGTAAGTCAGACACCAACCACAAAACACATACAACACGTACACGACACATCACACACATACACTGGGAATCTGAATATACTTGCAACAGCAGCACCATAGGGGCGGGATGCCCATCACCAATGCCACATATGCACACAGGGGCCTGAATGCGCGCCACCACCCCAACCCAGGGGGGCTGGATGCCAACCACCCTCAACCAGGGGGGCAGGATGCCCACCACTACTACCACCCTCACCCAGGGGGGCAGGATGCCTACCACTACTACCACCCTTAGCCAGGGTGGCAGGATGCCTACCACTACTACCACCCTTAGCCAGGGGGGCAGGATGCCTACCACTACTACCACCCTTAGCCAGGGGGCAGGATGCCCACCACTACTACCACCCTTAGCCAGGGGGGCTGGATGCCTACCACTACTACCACCCTTAGCCAGGGGGCAGGATGCCCACCACTACTACCACCCTCACCCAGGGGGGCTGGATGCCTACCACTACTACCACCCTCACCCAGGGGGGCAGGATGCCTACCACTACTACCACCCTTAGCCAGGGTGGCAGGATGCCTACCACTACTACCACCCTTAGCCAGGGGGGCAGGATGCCTACCACTACTACCACCCTTAGCCAGGGGGGCAGGATGCCTACCACTACTACCACCCTTAGCCAGGGGGGCAGGATGCCTACCACTACTACCACCCTCACCCAGGGGGGCAGGATGCCTACCACTACTACCACCCTTAGCCAGGGTGGCAGGATGCCTACCACTACTACCACCCTTAGCCAGGGGGGCAGGATGCCTACCACTACTACCACCCTTAGCCAGGGGGGCAGGATGCCCACCACTACTACCACCCTTAGCCAGGGGGGCAGGATGCCTACCACTACTACCACCCTTAGCCAGGGGGGCTGGATGCCTACCACTACTACCACCCTCAGCCAGGGGGGCTGGATGCCTACCACTACTACCACCCTCACCCAGGGGTGGCAGGATGCCTACCACTACTACCACCCTTAGCCAGGGTGGCAGGATGCCTACCACTACTACCACCCTTAGCCAGGGGGGCAGGATGCCTACCACTACTACCACCCTTAGCCAGGGGGCAGGATGCCCACCACTACTACCACCCTTAGCCAGGGGGGCTGGATGCCTACCACTACTACCACCCTTAGCCAGGGGGGCTGGATGCCTACCACTACTACCACCCCCACTCATAGGATGGACAATGCATGACACAACAAGCACACCACAACCTAGGGAATGCAAGATTAAGACATCCCCCCACCACCATGACAAGCGTGTGTAGGCTGTGTCAAATGCCTACAACACCGAACATGACTTTCAACATACAATGTGACCCCCTAGCACATGTGCCACACATATATGTGTGTGGCACCCACAATGCAAGCAGCCCATGACCATTGTGGCAATGGGGCCTAAACCCCCATCATCACAGTGACCAAAAGGTAAGTGTGGGGTCCATAGCTGAAGCACATTTTGACCATTGTGGCAATGGGGTCCAAACCCCCATCATCACAGTGACCAAAAGGCAAGTGTGGGGTCCATAGCTGAAGCACATTTTGACCATTGTGGCAATGGGGTCCAAACCCCCATCATCACAGTGACCAAAAGGCAAGTGTGGGGTCCATAGCTGAAGCACATTTTGACCATTGTGGCAATGGGGTCTACACCCTCATCATCACAGTGACCAAAAGGTAATTGTTGACAAAGAAAGAGCTGCAACTGCCAAACTGCATGGATCATTCCTGCTCACAGAACCAAAAACTCATCTGTGGCAAAGTAGTGTATGTGTCCCATTGCAACATAAATTGGGGGAGCCAAATACTGCAGTGCAAATGAAACATTCCTTTGGCCATGTGCAGACAAACAACACCCATGGGGGCTGAGACCGTCAACAGTCATCAATGACACAATGACAGAAGTGACCATCAGAATGCAGAACCACATATTTGCACCAATGGGCACACAAATGCAGATACCCTGTGGAGACAGCAGATGTGAGGTGAACAGATACCATACCATGGCAGCAATGGGACACACAAACCATGATCACTGTGCTGACCGATGACCTAGGAGTCCCAGGGACAGCAGGGGAAACACACCAAACAACATACAGCCAATGGCACACCCAAGATATGCCAATGCAGTGGTGCAGATGCACAAACACAAACAGGCAGACCAACACTGTCATCATACACAGCAGGTGAGGGGTGGGGGTGCCAGTGTCCCCAGGCAACCACACAACACATGAGGAGAGCTGAATACCAATCATACAGATGTGCATACACTGCCACACTAAGGTAACTCATGGATCCAAATCCCCTATGTGGGCAAGCAGGCATTGTCAGGTGAGAGGGAGCACAAAACACACATGTCACACAGGCACGTAGGAACAACAACTGACACAGCAAGTCACAGACACACCACAGCACCACCCCCAGGGCCCCCACAATGTGGTGACCCTGGGCTGAATAAAAATACCACTGTGATGACAAAGCTAAATGTCGTTCACACTATGAACCACAGTCAGGTGTCCTGAGCAACAAACTACCATCACACCTACACAAGCACAAATCAATCAGCATGGCCAGTAAGCCAAGGCCAACATGGAGGCAGGGGCCTAGCCGGGCAACAACTCTCATCTGCACACACTCAACACCACACCCCTCGACCTCCAACAATGTGCAGCAGTGAAGTACACATGCACTGGTGACATTGCACATGCACCCATGACTATTCCAGGGTGGTGGGTGGGAACCAAGGTGTAGAAACACATCACACATGGACACTCAACAAGACTCCTGAATGTCTGACACACTGCACACTACGCTGTACATGGACATGACGGCAATACCACACCGACCAATGGGATCCCAGCCACAGTCACACACCAATGAAGAAGCCAAGGTCACCCACAACGAACACACATAGACAACTTCCAACATTGCAGCTCTGACCCTGAGGAGTGGCAGCAGTCACACACACAACATGTCACAATCACTGAAAGATAACACAAACTGGAAATCACATGACAGGGGCAAACAACAAGTGCCAAGGGGAAACCTGACTGTGACCCATCTGCGTCTGCACACAAACTCAGCCCTGACAGCAAACACACCTATGGGTGACACCCTGATGACCAGTAATGTGCCATGCACCCACATCACAGAGAACACAGGGAGAAGACTTTGGGGGAACATAGCTCAAGTCAGCAAGCATCACAAACAGGTACAACACTAGGGATCACAGCATGCGCAGATGAATGGAAGTGAACACACAGACATGCACATACAACACACACCTTGGGTGCAGGCAATGTCACACGTGTACACACTGCCATGAGGGGACTCCACTCCTGTGTGAGGAAAGCTGTGCCATATGTTGCCTCAGTAGGGCCCCATCATGTCAGCTGAGCACTTGGTCACACAATCAACAATTAGCACCAAATGAGGGCTCCCATCACATCAGCCTGGTCATGGATGTGCCAACGGAATCATCAGCACAGATCCAACACACTTGTATAGCAATGTTGCACTGACTACACGGATGAGTCCCTCCCCATTGATGCCCAAACCTGCATGTCCACTGGAGATGGCAACACGGTCAGGGAAGTAGACAAATGCAACGATGGCAGGCACAACAGATGTGCAGGGGTGGAAGCCACAGATATGAAATTGCCAATGTAAGTAGGAAACCCATTGCCAAATACTGAACACATGACACCCTCAGATGCTGCTATTGATGACATGGATACACCACATGATAGGACACATTCCCCCTGGACCACATGGGTTCCTGCACAGTAACACTTCATAATCATGAGACCAGATATCACCATCACTGCAGCAAGGGCATGGTTAGCTGCACCAACAACATGTACATCTGAAGCATGAGCACTAGAGAAAAGAAAGTTGCTTTATTCAGCATATGTGTTGAGGCCAAACGAAGTCCTGAAAAAAGAGCAAAGGCCAATGGCCAGTCCATTGTCAAAGTTCAAACAGGGTGACACTGGCAGATGTCACCCTACGCATGCCTGCACAATACCAGGGACAATCCACTAGGAGGGGCAACCGGGGGGCAGGCCAGGCACCGCAGGGACAGGATCAGGGCTCACCAGGGGGAGTCAGGGAAGGGGTGGTGGGTGCAGGAGAGCCACTGACAACTGCAGTGGAGGTGTCTGACATGGTGTGTGCCGGCACAACTGGGGGGCATGACACAGATGTCGTGGGTGCCGGCACAACTGCAGTGGACCCTGCAGATGGGGTGGACAGGTCCGCCACTGCAGTGCCCAAGTCAGACAGGGCGGTAGTGGACTCCACTGCAGTGCCTACCTCCAGGGGAGGAGAATGGGGAACAGGCAAGGTGGGTTGGACAGAGGGGGGACACCCTCACCACATCAGTGGCACAGACAAGCGCAGCGGGGGGTGTGGTGCTGGGAGAGCAAGTGGCAGGGGGAGAAGGCCGGAGCATCTTGGGGATGGTATATCTGTGGGTGGGGGAACCTGGGGCAGGGTGTGGTGGGGGCACCTGTGCAGTGGGGGCCTGAGGGATGGAGGACGGAGACCTTGTGCCTGAGCTGCAGGGTGGTGGCGGGGTCTTGCTCTTAGCACTCCGGGGGACTTGCGGGTGGGGGCCTCAGTCCGTCTGCGCCTGGGGGAGGGTGTCCGGGGGCGAGGGGCACTCTGCTCCGTGTGGGTGGGCTTCCTCTTCCCCCGGGATGCTGGAGCAGCTTCATCGGTGGGGAAGAGGCCGAGGTCACAGAGGAAGAGCTGCTGTGACTTTGGGGTTGCAGGTGAGGCAAGGGAGGGTGCTTTGGAGGGAGAGGGAACTGAGGACTGCGCAGTGCATGTGGATGCGTGTGTGTGTTCCAGGGCCCCATCCCCTGTGAGTCTGGCTTCAGTCCCCTGAATGTGCGTGCGTGTGCGTTTTGTCATTGGCGTGTGTGTCAGTGTGCTGGATGTGTGTGTGCTGGTGTGTGCCTGTGCCAGTGTGTGTGTGCCTGGGATGGGTAAGGTGCTGGGGAGTGTGGATGGAGCAGAGGCAGGAGGGGTGAGGGACCGTTTGAGGAGGGACACTGCTGCCGTCAGGGAGGAGTCCATGGACCTATTGCCCCTCTGTAGGTCAGACATGCCCGATGAGATGCCCTCCATGAACGACACCAGCTGAGTCAACAGCGCGGTGTGCGCATGGAGGACACTCAGCATGGCTGTCTGCCCTACATGGAGCTGGCGAAGGAGGTACACAGACTCCTCACTCAGGGCAGCAGGGGACACAGGGGCAGGGGGTGCGGTGCCTGGCCCAAAGGAGACACGCTCCCGGACATGGGAGCCTCCACGGACCTGGGGAATGGGAGCCGATGGGAGGGCGGTGGTGGTGCTGGTGGTGGCGGGGACAGCAACACTAGCTGGGGTGTGGTGGCTGCTGACACCCGCCTCCACAAGGGAGTCATCCTCCGAGTTGCTCTGGTCCTCAGCTGAGGTGGATGCTGCTGAGGACTCCTCGGTGTGGCTCCCCTCGCCCTCCGTGCCACTGGGTCCCTCCGACCACTCCTCGGCTGCTGACCCAGTCTGGCTCTCCGGCTCCTCCTGGTCCGTGGAGCTGTCCCCTTCCGTGGCCGTGGATGTATCTGCAAACAATGGGGAAACAGACAGACATCAGTCACCTGCACCAAACGCACACACCACTGTGAGCACAGCACATTACAGAGCAAGCCCTGGCATCATTAGTTGTACATTGCTAAAAGTGCCCTAATTGAACAGGAGAAGTCAATTGTCAGTCTGATGCCAAGCATGGCACTCACATCCCACATGGCCTTGCACCCATCTGTCTGGTGTCTGTTGGATTGCAACACCCCAGTGTTGACACATGCACCAAGTACACAGTAGTTGGACAGTGCAGAGGACACGGTGTGGACACATCACAGCTCTTGCCACTGAGTCAGTACAGGTTTACGGATGTAAGGGATGCCCAGAGTCAAATAGGAAATGCATGTGATGCATTCCAGCGACAGACACCATGATGCACCCATGTCCTGATAGCCAGCGCCACTATGGTGTGCATGTAGCACATGTCACTCCCCTGCAGGATCACCAATCAGTAGACACATGCCATGGCGGAGGCATGACTGCAAAGTCATACATCACTGTCTCAGTGATGTATGACTTTGCAGCCAGACAACAACACTCTGCACTGTGTCACAATAGTAGGTCATGGGGAATGCAAGTCCTGGAGCTGCACAAGTGCACATGTACATCCCCCCCACAACACATCCTCTTAACCCTCATCTGTCCAGGTCATACCTATTGGACATATGGGAGACCTGTGACACTACCCTCTGAACCTGAGCCCCTCACACTCTGCTGTGCATGGGGAACAGCTGCCTGAACTTCACATTTACATGCCCCAGTCTGCATGGGCAGCTGATCAGACACCTATGTGTCACACAAGTATCGTCTCCTATGGTCACATCTCCAGTGGCATGCTGAGCCCCTACCAAGAAACTCCACAGCAGTCCTGGCGACTAATCCACAGCACACTGACACAGAGGCAGACACCTGAGGGGTCAAAACACTGTGCACAATGTGTCCTCTGATACACGGGAGTGGGAGTACAGAGTGTATTGTATGGCCTGGAGTAGGCATGACTGTCCAGCCCCACATGAATGAGGGATGAGCCCTGGACTGTAGGCAGCTGGCTAAGTATGTGTGACACACGTCATATACATACTCCTGGGGCCCAAACATTGTTCCCACCCGCAGCATGGGTGTGTGCCAGGTACCCCAGCCACATGTGGTGGATCAGCTCAGCAATTGGACCACAGATCAAAGTAACACGCTGAATACATGTCAGAATACAGGCATTGTGTAAGCAATGGACCCACCCATGATGCCCACCACAGAGTCAGGGAAACAGATGCTGTCTCCCACCTTGAGTCAAGCAAACTGCAAGGACACAGTCCTAAGTGACAGAATTCCCTGCATGTAAGGGCCACACCTGGGTATCAGATGAGGAGTGGGCAGTGCACAATAGAGGGACATGGCTCCTGGACAACATGACTGCTGTACTGTGGCAGTTCAACCTGGCCCGAGGAGGGCACATAACATGTTAGACAGAGTACACAGTGCAGTCTTTGACTCACCCCCTCCTTGCTGCTCTCTGGCCTTCAGCTGCCCATCCAGGTCTGGAAAGACCACCGCCAGGATCCTGAGCATGTGGGGGTCAGGGTCCGTGTTCCGCCCTCCTGCGAGGAGGCGACAGCTTCAGCTGGACCCGTGCAATCCTCCGGGTCCAGCCCCGAAGGTCCTGCCACCTCTTTTGGCAGTTGCGGATCCGGCGCTTGTAGACCCCCACGGACCGGACAGCCCGGACGATGTCCTTCCATATCTCATGCTTCCGATGGGCAGAAGCCTGTCAGGATGACAAAGTGATAAGGCCATTACTACACATGCAACATATCCGTGCATGACACAGTTGCATATACATGTCGCAATCACAGGGGCACATGGTGTACCCAGGCAGTGCACGGCTGCCCATGGACAGTTTTCCAGAAGTCACTACATGGTATCATAGCATGGGGAGTAAAACCCTGTTCAGAAGCACTGTCACTGCACCATACCTGTCCAGTGCAAGTCACTACACACTATGGGGGGTGACAACTACTCAGTGAGCCTGCTAGCCAGTGGTGTGCTGACTCTCAGCCTTGCTAGTCAGACAAAATGCACATTCAGAAAGGCAGTGCACAGAACACTCACCTGCTCCCCTGGTGTCCCATACAGCTTGCTGTACTGTGGAAGTAGGCTGTCCAGCAGGGCCTGGTTCTCTTCAAGGCTGAAGGCTGGGGCTCTCTCCACAGTACGTGCCATTGCAGGGTCCAGAGGGGCAGAGACAGCAGCAGTGCAGTGGCAGATGTCGTCCTGGAGCATGTAGTGCAGGCAAGTGGGCTCTCAGGGGAACATGCAGCAATATATATGTGCTGGAGAGGCAGATACTGTCCCTTGTGTCCAAAGTGATAGGTCCAAGTCGTTTGCATCTTCTGAATCTGGCCAATCCATGGAATAGCAGCACCAAAACACGCCCACAGCATCCTTCAAAATTTCAACTTCATGACATACATGATTTTGCAACATTGTTGTGGGTGACCAACTGATTTTCCAGCAACCGACTCGTTCGAATATTCGAAAACGCGTCCGTTGCCAGGCAAGCCCATTGTCAATGGGTGCGCACCGATCGGTCCATTGAGGTACAACGCGCACAGGGGTACAACGCGTACCCGCACACATTGAATGCAATGGGCCGGCCGGAGGCACCGATCGGTCCATTGCAGTACAACGCGCACAGGGGTACAACGCGTACCCGCACACATTGAAAGCAATGGGCCGGCCGGAGGCACCGATCGGTCCATTGCAGTACAACGCGCACAGGGGTACAACGCGTACCCGCACACATTGAATGCAATGGGCCGGCCGGAGGCACCGATCGGTCCATTGCAGTACAACGCGCACAGGGGTACAACGCGTACCCGCACACATTGAATGCAATGGGCCGGCCGGAGGCACCGATCGGTCCATTGCAGTACAACGCGCACAGGGGTACAACGCGTACCCGCACACATTGAATGCAATGGGCCGGCCGGAGGCACCGATCGGTCCATTGCAGTACAACGCGCACAGGGGTACAACGCGTACCCGCACACATTGAAAGCAATGGGCCGGCCGGAGGCACCGATCGGTCCATTGCAGTACAACGCGCACAGGGGTACAACGCGTACCCGCACACATTGAATGCAATGGGCCGGCCGGAGGCACCGATCGGTCCATTGCAGTACAACGCGCACAGGGGTACAACGCGTACCCGCACACATTGAATGCAATGGGCCGGCCGGAGGCACCGATCGGTCCATTGCAGTACAACGCGCACAGGGGTACAACGCGTACCCGCACACATTGAAAGCAATGGGCCGGCCGGAGGCACCGATCGGTCCATTGCAGTACAACGCGCACAGGGGTACAACGCGTACCCGCACACATTGAAAGCAATGGGCCGGCCGGAGGCACCGATCGGTCCATTGCTGTTCAACGCATCACTGTACATGTGACTGGCATATGTCAGCATGCCTGTCTCAGATGGACATATGCCAGCCACAGATAGCTCCCAGGGAGTGAGGGGCACACCTACATCACGACAGCCTGTCCAAACCTTATCATAAGGCATGTAAGGCTGCATTTCCTATTGTGTGTATGTTGGTGTACATGTTGTCCTGTGGGTGTCACCTGTGGGCAGCCACCCCCAGGCTGTGCACGTGTTAATGGGGACAGGATCCTGGGTGTTACGTGTACGTGACCACTGTGATGTGCAACTGTTCATATCTGTGCATGTGCCATGGTCACATTTCACAGTGGTGTTTGTGTATGTCATGTCACATACCCCGTGAGTCCCATGTGGGACGGTATGTTTGAGCCAGGGTGTCCCAGTGGCACAATAGTGATGGCCCTCCACAGTCTTTGTGCATGTAGTGTTTACAATGTCTCTGATTTCATGTGCACAATGGGAGACAGTCTCCACATCCACGTTGTGTGTGCATGGACTCTGATGTTGTGCGTGTGTGTCACAGACGTCCATGGCTCTCCTGCCATGGCAAGTGTGGCCACTACCTGTGGGGGTCATGTTTGTTTTGTTGTGGTGTACACATGATACTCCAGGTGATGCCAGTGTCCATGTGGCATTACAGGGTCCCTGGGAATGTGCCTGTCGTTGAGCTGTGGTGCCTGGGGCACATCTGTCCTCACATGTCACTGGGGGGTGACTGTGACACAGCATCATGATATCCAATGGGCCAACCTGGGACAAATTGATGCCACCTGTAGGACCGTGTTGACAGATGTTGGCCATGTATGTACCATACATGTCGTTCCGGTACTGCACACTTCATGTAGTTGTGCCTCATGATGATGTATGTTGGGATCTTGAGTGTGTTCAATGCCGCATATGTGGGGTGACTGACGATCTTGCTTACTTCTCCTCTGCACTGCAGGGCTCCTGCTGTCCATCGGCCATTCCCAGACCTGGCAACGATGGTGGAACGGGACAGCATCCGACGGTACCGCTTCACCAGGCAGCTGATTGAGGATTTGGCAGTGCAGTTGTCCCCACATTTGCAGCCTGGCCGGCCGTATCCTACAGCGCTGACCCCCAAGGTGAAGGTGATGGCAGCCCTACACTTCTTTGCCACCGGTACCTTCCAACATACTGTGGCGTCTGCTGGTGGGATGTCACAGACCATGTTCAGCCGTGTGCTCCGCGATTTCTTGGCGGCAATGTTGCTCTTCCTGAACCGGCACATCTATTTCCCTAGACTGCGACGACTCACTGACGTGAAGAGTGACTTTTATGCCCTGGGGAGGATGCCGCATGTCATTGGCTCCATTGATGGGACACATGTGGCTTTGGTACCACCACAGGCCCAGGAGCAGGCCTACAGGAACCGCAAGCACTACCACTCGGTCAATGCACTGGTGGTGTGTCTTGCAGACATGACCATCACACACGTGTGTGCCCGTTTCCCTGGTTCAGCACACGATGCCTTTGTGATGAGGAGTAGTCGCATCCCCAGGTTGATGGCACAGATGCAGAACCAGCGTGCCTGGCTTGTCGGTGTGTACTGACTTTGTGCCATTGTGTGTGATCTGATCTGTAGTATTCCGCCCACTTTTCCAAGTCAGCTGATGTGCACTTGTCTGTCCGTAGGTGACTCGGGATACCCCAACATGCCGTGGTTGCTGACACCCCTCAGGAACCCTGTGACACCTGCCCAGATGCGCTACAATGAGGCACATGGTCGGACCAGGAGAGTGATTGAGCGGACCTTTGGTCTCCTGAAGAGCCGCTTCCGCTGCCTGGACAAGACCGGAGGGTCCCTCCCATATGCCCCTGCGAAAGTGTGCAAGATTATCATCGTCTGCTGCATGCTCCACAACCTGGCAGTGCGGAAGGAGTTGCCTCTCATCCAGGATGACGATGACCAACATCCGCCACCTGTGGAGGATCCTGGCCTGGACCACGATGCCAGTGACGATGATGATGATGATGGTGATGGTGATGTCCGCACACAGCTCATCACCAACTTCTTTAGCTGAATGTGAGTATCCTGAGGTGTCATGTGAATGATGTGAGTTGGCATGATGTGTGGGTGGTGCTCTGGTGCTGTTGGAGTGTGTCCATGGGCTACTTGACTGGATGTGTGTTGCGATGTGTGGTGACAGGTGGGCTGTACTCCCCAACAGTGTTGACATGCTAACTTGGTTCTGGGTGGGTATCTTGTAACATGTATTGTGCATGAGTTTTGCTGTTCTGTCCTGTACTCCATTGCTTTTGACTGTGTGTCATTTCTGTCCTTCACAGGGTACTTTCAGATTCGTTTGGTCAACTGTGTCCACCGACAACGTGATTGCACATCCAGGCTGGTAGCTGTTGTGTCCCTACAGGTGATGTGCGCCACACCCATGGACTTCCTTCTGTCTACAGTTGTTGACTGTGTGCCCGCTACCAGGTGGGGTTACCTTGCATCTGTAGTGGTTACGGCATGTTGCTACTGTGTAATAAACCTGTGCTTCACTTAGTGATGTGCGTTGTCTGTGGTCACACATTTGACTGCCATTTGCTTACTGCACCTGTGGGCTACTTGACTACAACTGGGAATGGGTGTGGTGTCTGTGCATTGCACCGTCTTCCCTGGCAACATCAGTGTAGGCAATGAGTCAGATGGCCTAGGTGTGTATGTGTTGTGTAGCCCTGGTGGTGTGTCTCCCTCATATGTGTCACGTTGCCTGTACTCACATGCCTGTGTTGTCCTTGCTGTTGCAGTTCGCATACACAGTGTAATTTTGTTGTTCATCATCCCCATAACAGTACCCACGTTGGAATCACGACAGAGGCAAGTATGGTGTATTATTGTGTTTATTGTGATACATCTGTGATAATAGTGCATAGGATGGATTGTGCTGTACATGAATCTTGCAATCCCAAGTTCCTAGATGAATAGAAAGTCCAGGTAGACAGGATCCCCAGTATCGGGGCCACAGTTGTCTGACACATTGTTCCAACTTGTACTCCCCATGCAATGTGTGGGAGTAGTGTTGCCATCAACAGGGTGAACAGTCTGTGCACAAAGGCGAAAATCCAGAACAGGTTCAGGCTTCCTGGGAGTTGCGCTTGGCCATCAGCCTCTCACTTTCCCCTCCTCGGACGACCCCTCTTCTTGGGGGGGGCCCTCAAGTGCAGGCTGCTGCGGTGCAGGGGACTCTCCGCCAGAGTCCTCCTCCCTCCCTGTGGCAGTTGCAGTTTGTTCGGTACCAGATGTTGTTGGCACACAGGGAGGTGTGGACTGGTTGCTGTTCATCTGGCGGAGGCATTGTAAAATGTCCCTGTGCACCGCCGTCATCTCATGTAGTACATCCCACTTGGACTCCACGCGGGTCATGTGGGAGTCCACACGTGACATGTGGGAGTCCACACGTGACATGTGTGACTCCACATGGGACATGTGGGAGTCCAAGCGGGCATGATGGGCAGCCTGCTGCTGTTTGATGTCTCTGAGGAGCCCCACTACCTGGCTGAGCTCTCCGGTGCTGGACTGGTACGCATCAGCTATGCGTACCAGTTGTGGGTCTTCATGCACACCAGCAACGTCTGCAAGCAGCGACCTCTGTCTCCCACCCCTCCCACCACCCCTGCTGACATGTGCAGTGTGTGCAGTTGCACGCACAGATAACCCTGGTCCACCTTGGGGGTTGGTGGTGGTGGTGGTGTCCATGGCCCCAGGTTGGTCCAGGGTCACTGCGCTGGTGTTGTTCCTTATTCTGTCCATGTCGGCAGGGATGGTATTCGTGGTGACAGTCGTTGGAGGGGTGGGTGCAGGGGGTGCAGCTGGTGGACCTGCTGGTGCTGCAGCTGGTGGTCCTGCTGGTGCAGCATGTTGACTTGCACCGGATGTGCCAGGTTGTTCTTCATCGTCCGAGGAGGACAGAGGCTGTACGACGCCAGTGAGCTCGGCATCCTCTTGAGCCTGGGACTGGGACTCCTCAGCGTCTGCTGCTGTGTCCCTATCATCACCTGTTTTTGGGAGACACAAACAATGTATGTCATGTTTCTGCAGGCATCAGTGGTTGACACACCTGACAGTTGTGACTGTGCCTCGGGGTGCGGGCCTGTACATTGTATTGTCCTAAGTCGTCACAGTCAGGGGTTGATATTGGTGTGGCACATTGTCCTGCATTATTTGGGCATTTCTATGTATTCTCTGGGGTGTGAACATGGTCTGCATTGATTGTGTTTGGTTGACAGCCAGACCTCCTTCCCACCCACCCACCCACCCAGTCAGTTATCCCACCATGGAACGTGCTTGCATTGCAGGGAGTGTAAGTTGTCTCTCAGGATGTCAGTCAGAGGTGTCCTGCTGTTTGTTGGTGCACAGTTGGCAGCAGGGCCTTGTGCTCCCCGCAGCAGTAGCCAGTGTCAGCCATCTTGTGAGTCCTTCTCCACTCCCTGTGATGTGAGCATGGTTCAGGGTGGTGTTGATGGGCCAGTTGTGAGGCTGAGCAATGTCTGTGACTACGACTCCCATCATGCTATTGCCTCCACCCCCTTCCCAGCATGCCCATGCTTCCTTCCTTTTGACTCTGCTTCCCTGTGGGGTGGGCTGGCTGTGCTGACAGGATGGCTGGGAGTGTTGTCCTGGCAGTTGTTTGGCTAAGAGTCCCAAGAGTGTCCCTGTGCTTCACACAACATAACCCAGGGTGGTGGTGCTTTGTGGGATCTTGTGTTAGGATGGAGGGCATTGCATTCTACCAGGTGGGTACTGTGGAGTTTGTGTTGGGGGGGGTGTGAGGGGAGGTGCTGGTGACTATGGTCAGTGCTGCAAGTCCCCCTTCCCACCCAGCCAGCCGGATATCCCACCATGGAACGTGCTTGCATTGCAGGGAGTGTAAGTTGTCTCTCAGGATGTCAGTCAGTGGTGTCCTGCTGTTTGTTGGTGCACAGTTGGCAGCAGGGCCTTGTGCTCCCCACAGCAGTAGCCAGTGTCAGCCATCTTGTGAGTCCTTCTCCACTCCCTGTGATGTGAGCATGGTTCAGGGTGGTGTTGATGGGCCAGTTGTGAGGCTGAGCAATGTCTGTGACTACGACTCCCATCATGCTATTGCCTCCACCCCCTTCCCAGCATGCCCATGCTTCCTTCCTTTTGACTCTGCTTCCCTGTGGGGTGGGCTGGCTGTGCTGACAGGATGGCTGGGAGTGTTGTCCTGGCAGTTGTTTGGCTAAGAGTCCCAAGAGTGTCCCTGTGCTTCACACAACATAACCCAGGGTGGTGGTGCTTTGTGGGATCTTGTGTTAGGATGGAGGGCATTGCATTCTACCAGGTGGGTACTGTGGAGTTTGTGTTGGGGGGGGGTGTGAGGGGAGGTGCTGGTGACTATGGTCAGTGCTGCAAGTCCCCCTTCCCACCCAGCCAGCCAGCCAGATATCCCACCATGGAACGTGCTTGCATTGCAGGGAGTGTAAGTTGTCTCTCAGGATGTCAGTCAGTGGTGTCCTGCTGTTTGTTGGTGCACAGTTGGCAGCAGAGCCTTGTGCTCCCCACAGCAGTAGCCAGTGTCAGCCATCTTGTGAGTCCTTCTCCACTCCCTGTGATGTGAGCATGGTTCAGGGTGGTGTTGATGGGACAGTTGTGGGGGGGGGGCAATATGTGTGAGTGCGACTCCCATGATGCTATTGGCTACACTGACTTGGCCAGCATACACAGAATTCCTTCCTTTGAGTGGTCTTCACTGTGTGTTGGTGTTGTTGTGGTGGCTACATGTGTGGATGTGTGTGTTAGTTCTATTTGTGCCACTGCCTAGCTGTAGTTGTGGTTGTGTTTGTACATGTGTTGGCACAGTTGGATGTGACTTTTTTGATGGCATGTGTTGTGTTTATCTGACTGACATACACATTTTGGGATGATTCTGTTCTAGTTGCTGTGTAATTGCTATGAGTGCATGGTTTGACTCTCCCCTTGACAGTGATGTGTGTGTTTTGTGGCAGTTTATTGTGTACATTTGTTGTGTACTCACCAGGCTCTGGGATGTCCTCTAGTCCATATACGCTCACTGGCGGAAGGATGGCCCGCACCTTCTCCTCCCAGGGCCTGAGGTATACTGGCTTGGCAGGAGGGCCACTGCCGGTGTATTGGCTCAGGTGGTAGTCTTTCTTGAGCAGCTCCCGGACCCTCCTGCGCACGTCATACCACCTGTTCTGGATGTCGGTCTTTGTGCGCCGACATGGTGATTGGGCGTTCACCCTGTTGATGATCCTCTCCCACATCTTGGTTTTCTGCGACATGGGGGTCTGTTGGACCAGAGTGCCAAACAGCTGTGGCTCCACCCTGAGGATCTCGTCTACCATGACTTCCAATTCACTATCTAGGAACTTGGGATTCTTCTTGGGGGGCATGGTGATGGGTGGTGATAGTGGGTGCTGTGTGTGTTGGTGTGCAGGTGAGGGTGTGTGGGTGTGTGTTGTGCTGGGTGTATGTGAGGTAGGTATTTGTTGGTGTGCTGCTGGTGTGTGGCTTGTGTGAGGGATGAGCTGTGGGTGTGTGGTTGCTTTCTCTTGGGTGCTGGCAGTGGAATGGCATTTGCAAAGGCTCATGGTAGTGATTTGTGTCCTTTATATAGGTGGAGTTGTTGGTGTGTCTTTGTTCTCTGTCCCCACCCCCCCCAGTATTTATTGGCTTGGTAATTGCTTGTTTGGCCTTTTTTTGGTTGATTTTTCCTTTGTGCTGTTTGTGTATGTTGGAAACGTTCTTGTGACCGAGTCGGACCGTGCATTGGTCTCGTACGGTGTTTTCCGCTTCGTTCACGCTGTGTTTGTGCAGTTTTGTATGCTGCGTACGCGTCGGTCGCGGTGTATTGTGTTGCTTCGGCTCGGTTTTGTATGCGTGTCGGTCGTACGGCTTGTCCTCCGTCCGACTCGGTCGTGTTTTTCGCGCCTTGCATCGTACTTTGCAGGTTGGAGTTGGCGGGTACGATTCGGTCGGATTTGTTCCGGGTGCGTGTCGGTCGGTTGGATTCGCGTGTTTTTCCGGCCGGATTGCTATTTTCCGAGCGGGTCGGTCGGTCGGCTTGGTTTCCTGACGTGTCGGTCGGATTTATCGCGGCTTGCATCGTACTTGGCGTGTCGGGCGCCACTGGTACGTGTCGGTCGGTATTTTTTCCGGATCCGAGTCGGTCGGTGCTTTTTCCGGCCCGAATCGGAATCGACCCCTTAATGTTTGACCTAGAAAAATCTGCTGCATTTTCTAAAAGTGAATATTTAGAGGGTTCATCAGACTATGAACAGCTGTATTGCTATAACCACTATGGTCATCATTATTTGCATAAATCTGCATACCCTAGAAATGTGTTTATGTTTAACCAATGGGAGCATTGTCCTACACCACCAAAAGGTAGTTCAAAAACACTTGTTAATAAGTTTCCATATTTTTCAGGTTACAATACATCTGATCCAGAAACGTTTTACTATAAAAATGTAAACAAAACAGGACTGAAAATTATGTTAACAAATACGAAACATATTTACTCTGCAGCATTTATTGCCCAACTGTCTAGACAGGGTTTCGCCTTTTGAAAGACACAATAGACACAAAAACTGTCTGGGGTACTAAAGATTGGCAAGTACAGGGGATAGAAGCTTTATTTAGAGCCTGCATCATCCCTTTGCAAATAATGTTTTTGAATGAAACTATCCAACAAACATCTTGTCTTGGTTTAGCCAAGATCAAAGAGATGAAAACACCTTCTGTACTCAACACCTGCAAGTGATAACAGTACACAGGGCAGCGGTTACAGTTGACAAAATACTACAACTCAACAGATCTAATCCTGATTGGAGAAAATGGTTGATCTGGCCCACAGACACGAACAACTGTCAGGAAAGATTCCTGAATAAAACTCAGGGCTTTACTATTCATAGGCCAGACCCAAGATAGGTCCAAAGACAGCATCCGGGGGTAGTAACAACATACAGTGTAGGAAAATTATGCCTCGATTGGCTGCAGAAATCTACACTACAGGATGTGAAACAACACTTATCCTTACTTAAAGAAGATGCAGACCTTAGGGAATTCTTGCTTGGACCAAGAAAACCGCGTCAAAAACTTTTCATATATGCCGGCATTTATGCTGCCTATAATGAAGCATGGAAAGTGTCACAGATAGAGGCCGCAGAACGAATACGTGAGCTTGATCGTATTAATTTAGAGAAAACCCTCTCTGTGGTCGACAATGGGTTAACAACTTTGTCCTCCAGAATATATTCATTGGATGGCATTGTATCCTCTGCTATCGACATACCTGAACAAGATTTGGTGATGTTACAACAAGGCCAATCTCAATTACGTTCTATTGTGTTATTAAGCTGGACGCTGCAATCTTTGCGTGCGGGCTATGTGCCTTGGCGTTTTATCAACACGTCAATTCTGTTTGCAGAATACAATCTAACTGATAAACAAATCGAACTGGCACAAAGAGGAGCAAAGTATACAGTGCTGGGCATTGAAAAACTGGAAAAGGTACCATTCACAGTGGCAGAAAAACCAGCTACAGAATGGCTTATTAATGGCAAAATCACACTACCTGTGACTACTTTTCAGTTTCAGTATTGCCTAAAACTAATGCAAGCAGGCAAATATGAAAGGATGGGTAAGGAATACATTAAGACATCTTGGAATTTACCATACACATATAGATGTTGGAGTGGAGATCGTGAAGTGTTTCTGAGCGGTACACACTGTAAAAATGCACTGAGCGGTTCACTAATATGTCAGGACATTTCTTTACACGGGGCTTGTAATGGTTCTGTGGCAAATTTGTCTTGCCACCAGCAGGGTACACCAGCTGCTGTGATTAATCCAATATTTGGACAACTTTCTAATGGGAGTTACCTCATGTTGAATGATCAGAGTTGCTGCGGCATGTTGCCAGGCATCCCATATCTAGTAACGGTCAACTCAGGTCACTTGCTGTATGCAAGTATTGTTTGCCCCAATAGACACAGTCAGGAGTCGCCTTTGTGGCCTTCGCTGAACGTCTCTTTTATAAAATTTGATACTTTAAGCAGAATGAAAGCCATGCTTTTACAACAAACAGTGCCTTTGACCTCGGCCAAAGAAACCTATAATCTACAAGTAGCAAGGACTTCGGCTGAGATACAGACTTTAATACGTACAAATTGCCCTATACATTTCGTGGAAATGATAGGACATATCTTTAACATGTCTGATACAAGCGGAATTGTACATGTATTTAAGAGCATCTGTTCCGGCCTGTTAGCTCCTTTCCAGGCAATACTTGGAATAATCCCAAACTTTGCACATTCGGTGTTTGGTGGCATACCATTAATTCTAGCACTTGTTGCCGGAATTCTATTTCTCTTCCTGCTATTACACTATGGCCAGCCTATTCGCAGACATCACTCCGAGCGAAATGGAGAAAGCTCTCCTTGAACGAAAGTGCCGTGAGCGAATAATACAGCTTTTGGGCATGAATCGTCTACGGGAACTTAATACCACGTGGTTCCTGTCGTTCAGACCAATCTGGCAAGATTGCATCTTACCTGTTCTACGATGCCTGCTATGCGGTGAAGAATGCATGTTGGACACCTGTCTAACATTTCCATCAGCTACGCCAACGGATGTCGATACTCTGCTGGACCCGATAACGGCCCATGCTCTGTGTTGTCCCCAGAGGCTACCCATCCTGATGACAGCATTCATTGAGATCTCACAGACGCTTCCGGCTGCTGCTGAGGTACGAGAAAGATCTACAGGCACACAGGTAACAACGGACGCAAACATTGCTGCGGCATCCTATGCTGAAAGCGATGCTTCACATCTCTGTGCAATTAATCTACTGCACGAGGTGTTCCGAATGTCACCAACTACGATGGACGATATTTTGTCTACAGAAATAGATGATCTCATGTTTACACCAGACCCGTACACTGACTCTGATTCAGCCCACAGTGTTCCAGAGATGCAGTAACAATTTGGCCTTCATATTTCAAAAACTTGGAGCTCTTCCCATATTGAACTTTTTTTCTGTTTTTTCAAATTAAATGGCACAACAATCTGCTTGAAGTCGAACTATTTTTATAGTACGGACTTCGCGGTACTTCCACAGACACTTAGTCATCTTGTTTGTCTAAAAAGTTCATTAATTTCCATGACATGAAATGACTTTGATTTTGAACAAACTTATCGATCATTTTTGTCACATATAAATATTACTGCTTATTTCATTCGAATTGCATTTTATTTTCAAATATATGCCTGAAATGAGAAGCAATGTTTATAAATGTACAGTACTTTTTGCATTCTAATAGGTTTTTTAAATGCCTTTTAAATGGTTTTAAGAAATATTTTAGCAATATGCGGTACTCCATTTTATGTTTAGCATTTTAAATGTTTAGCATTTATATTCTTATCGTACACACGAAAGTGGAGTGGGTGTTGTATTCCTCTTAGGATGTCCGTATATAGGTTTTCCTGTATCATGTCCTTATATAGGCACAATTCGCCCTGCCCTTATATAGGCATAAAATCCCAGTCCTTATTTAGGCATTAAACCGTGCACTCCAAATACAGGCATGGTCTCCGACATCTGTCCACCCTAACGTCACAACGAGTTCTTGAAGAACAGACCCTTAGGCTTCGGGAGTTTCCCTAGCACAGGACTATTGATTTCTTCAAGGACTCATCTATTATGCCTGAACCGTTATACCTTAGGGGTTCATTCATGACGTCTTCCGCTGTCCGATTCTCGTCAATGCTAACATTCTGAGGTACCCCTCAGGTATAAATATACCTTCCCTAGCCCTTGTAAACTAGAGGAGACCTTGACTTCAGAGGAGCCCGTTTCCCGGCCTGACGCACTGAGAAGACGCTGTCATCCCTGCACGCAGAGTCCAGCTTCCAGTGATCTGACTTCCCTTGCGGGGTGTTGGAGTTCGAGTCTGGCAAGAGATTCCCACCTCTCTCATTCTTAAGGTGTGGAGCTGACTGGAACCTAGAGGGACTCTTGGCCTACTAGGCATACTGGGCGTAACACACTCTTAGTATACCATAGAAAGGAATACTTCACCTACTTCATACCTCTCCCTACACCTAGGTTAGGTTAGGTACATTGGGGTAGAACTAGCTTAGAAACGCATCGTATGAGTACTCGCATTTTTAGTCTGTGTTATTTATGTAAATGAATATCTACTAAAGATCATGCTAGCGCAGTATTATTTATTTCTACTGCTTACGCTGTACATTATTTATCTTGCATACTGTCTTGTGATCGTAACTGCACATATTACTTACACAAGAAACAAGACTGTTCAATAAACCTTTTATTGAAACGCCCGTCTATTCTTTTTGTGTAACTTTGAGGAAAACTAAGCATGCACGATTGAGCTGAGTGAAACGGTTATCTATTGTTTCCACGACTCTGGGACACGTTCTGATTCTAAAGAGAAACAAAGTGGTCATGTTTTGCGGCTGCCAGAAACTACTCCCTTCTTGTTATCCAAGGAGGTTCTAGTGGCCTCTGAGCTAGCTGGCACAAGTAATTAAGTTTAATATAATCGATAGGGACATACCGACCTCAGTCCTATGTCAAGCCTATAGGGTATATTATTCCAATGCGCAGAGCCTATTAGGGAAATAGGAGCTACACTACAAAGGGGGAAGAGGAAAACCAGGTTCAGCCAGCAGGAAAACCAGGACCTGATTATAG
>CAWUFW010028562.1:0-21380 GCA_963921515.1 Calotriton arnoldi | reverse complement strand
ACCACCACTACCACCCTTAGCCAGGGGGCAGGATGCCCACCACTGCTGCCACCCTCACCCAGGGGGGGCAGGATGCCCACCACTACTACCACCCTTAGCCAGGGGGCTGGATGCCTACCACTACTACCACCCTTAGCCAGGGGGCAGGATGCCTACCACTACTACCACCCTCACCCAGGGGGGCAGGATGCCCACCACTGCTACACCCTCACCCAGGGGGGCAGGATGCCCACCACTACTGCCACCCTTAGCCAGGGGGCAGGATGCCCACCACTACTGCCACCCTCACCCAGGGGGGGCAGGATGCCCACCACTACTGCCACCCTCACCCAGGGGGGCAGGATGCCCACCACTACTACCACCCTTAGCCAGGGGGCAGGATGCCCACCACTACTACCCACCCTCACCCAGGGGGGCAGGATGCCCACCACTACTACCACCCTTAGCCAGGGGGCAGGATGCCCTGCCACTACTGCCACCCTTAGCCAGGGGGCAGGATGCCCACCACTCACTGCCACCCTCACCCAGGGGGGCAGGATGCCCACCACTACCTGCCACCCTCACCCAGGGGGGCAGGATGCCCACCACTACTGCCACCCTTAGCCAGGGGCGGCAGGATGCCCACCACTGCCCACCCTCACCCAGGGGGCAGGGGGATGCCCACCCTTGCTACCACCCTCTCCCACCCAGGGGGGCTAGGATGCCCACCACTGCTACCACCCTTAGCCAGGGGGCAGGATGCCCACCACTACTACCACCCTCACCCAGGGGGGCAGGATGCCCACCACTACTACCACCCTTAGCCAGGGGCTGGATGCCTACCACTACTACCACCCTTAGCCAGGGGGCGGGATGCCCACCACTGCCACCCTCACCCAGGGGGGCCAGGATGCCCACCACTACCACCCTTAGCCAGGGGGGCAGGATGCCCACCACTACTACCACCCTTAGCCAGGGGGGCTGGATGCCTACCACTACTACCCACCCTTAGCCAGGGGGCAGGATGCCTACCACTACTACCACCCTCACCCAGGGGGGGCAGGATGCCCACCACTACTACCACCCTTAGCCAGGGGGGCAGGAAGCCTACCACTACTACCACCCTTAGCCAGGGGGGCTGGATGCCTACCACTACTACCACCCCCACTCATAGGATGGACAATGCATGACACAACAAGCACACCACAACCTAGGGAATGCAAGATTAAGACATCCCCCCACCACCATGACAAGCGTGTGAGCAGGCTGTGTCAAATGCCTACAACACCGAACATGACATTGAACATACAATGTGACCCCCTAGCACATGTGCCACACATATATGTGTGTGGCACCCACAATGCAAGCAGCCCATGACCATTGTGGCAATGGGGCCTAAACCCCCATCATCACAGTGACCAAAAGGCAAGTGTGGGGTCCATAAGCTGAAGCACATTTTGACCATTGTGGCAATGGGGTCTAAACCCCATCATCACAGTGACCAAAAGGCAAGTGTGGGGTCCATAGCTGAAGCACATTTTGACCATTGTGGCAATGGGGTCTAAACCCCCATCATCACAGTGACCAAAAGGCAAGTGTGGGGTCCATAGCTGAAGCACATTTTGACCATTGTGGCAATGGGGTCTAAACCCCCATCATCACAGTGACCAAAAGGTAAGTGTGGGGTCCATAGCTGAAGCACATTTTGACCATTGTGGCAATGGGGTCTAAACCCCCATCATCACAGTGACCAAAAGGTAAGTGTGGGGTCCATAGCTGAAGCACATTTTGACCATTGTGGCAATGGGGTCTACACCCTCATCATCACAGTGACCAAAAGGTAATTGTTAACAAAGAAAGAGCTGCAACTGCCAAACTGCATGGATCATTCCTGGTCACAGAACCAAAAACTCATCTGTGGCAAAGTAGTGTATGTGTCCCATTGCAACATAAATTGGGGGAGCCAAATACTGCAGTGCAAATGAAACATTCCTTTGGCCATGTGCAGACAAACAACACCCATGGGGGCTGAGACCGTCAACAGTCATCAATGACACAATGACAGAAGTGACCATCAGAATGCAGAACCACATATTTGCACCAATGGGCACACAAATGCAGATACCCTGTGGAGACAGCAGATGTGAGGTGAACAGATACCATACCATGGCAGCAATGGGACACACAAACCATGATCACTGTGCTGACCGATGACCTAGGAGTCCCAGGGACAGCAGGGGAAACACACCAAACAACATACAGCCAATGGCACACCCAAGATATGCCAATGCAGTGGTGCAGATGCACAAACACAAACAGGCAGACCAACACTGTCATCATACACAGCAGGTGAGGGGTGGGGGTGCCAGTGTCCCCAGGCAACAACACAACACATGAGGAGAGCTGAATACCAATCATACAGATGTGCATACACTGCCACACTAAGCTAACTCATGGATCCAAATCCCCTATGTGGGCAAGCAGGCATTGACAGGTGAGAGGGAGCACAAAACACACATGTCACACAGGCACGTAGGAACAACAACTGACACAGCAAGTCACAGACACACCACAGCACCACCCCCAGGGCCCCCACAATGTGGTGACCCTGGGCTGAAGAAAAATACCACTGTGATGACAAAGCTAAATGTCGTTCACACTGTGAACCACAGTCAGGTGTCCTGAGCAACTAACTACCATCACACCTACACAAGCACAAATCAATCAGCATGGCCAGTAAGCCAAGGCCAACATGGAGGCAGGGGACTAGCCGGGCAACAACTCTCATCTGCACACACTCAACACCACACCCCTCGACCTCCAACAATGTGCAGCAGTGAAGTACACATGCACTGGTGACATTGCACATGCACCCATGACTATTCCAGGGTGGTGGGTGGGAACCAAGGTGTAGAAACACATCACACATGGACACTCAACAAGACTCCTGAATGTCTGACACACTGCACACTACTCTGTACATGGACATGACGGCAATACCACACCGACCAATGGGATCCCAGCCACAGTCACACACCAATGAAGAAGCCAAGGTCACCCACAAAGAACACACATAGACAACAACCAACATTGCAGCCCGGACCCTAAGGAGTGCCAGCAGTCACACACACAACGTGTCACAATCACTGAAAGATAACACAAACTGGAAATCACATGACAGGGGCAAACAACAAGTGCCAAAGGGAAACCTGACTGTGACCCATCTGCGTCAGCACACAAACTCTGCCCTGACAGCAAACACACCTATGGGTGACACCCTGATGACCAGTAATGTGCCATGCACCCACATCACAGAGAACACAGGGAGAAGACTTTGGGGGAACATAGCTCAAGTCAGCAAGCATCACAAACAGGTACAACACTAGGGATCACAGCATGCGCAGATGAATGGAAGTGAACACACAGACATGCACATACAACACACACCTTGGGCGCAGGCAATGTCACACGTGTACACACTGCCATGAGGGGACTCCACTCCTGTGTGAGGAAAGCTGTGCCATATGTTGCCTCAGTAGGGCCCCATCATGTCAGCTGAGCACTTGGTCACACAATCAACAATTAGCACCAAATGAGGGCTCCCATCACATCAGCCTGGTCATGGATGTGCCAACGGAATCATCAGCACAGATCCAACACACTTGTATAGCAATGTTGCACTGACTACACGGATGAGTCCCTCCCCATTGATGCCCAAACCTGCATGTCCACTGGAGATGGCAACACGGTCAGGAAGTAGACAAATGCAACGATGGCAGGCACAACAGATGTGCAGGGGTGGAAGCCACAGATATGAAATTGCCAATGTAAGTAGGAAACCCATTGCCAAATACTGAACACATGACACCCTCAGATGCTGCTATTGATGACATGGATACACCACATGATAGGACACATTCCCCCTGGACCACATGGGTTCCTGCACAGTAACACTTCATAATCATGAGACCAGATATCACCATCACTGCAGCAAGGGCATGGTTAGCTGCACCAACAACATGTACATCTGAAGCATGAGCACTAGAGAAAAGAAAGTTGCTTTATTCAGCATATGTGTTGAGGCCAAACGAAGTCCTGAAAAAAGAGCAAAGGCCAATGGCCAGTCCATTGTCAAAGTTCAAACAGGGTGACACTGGCAGATGTCACCCTACGCATGCCTGCACAATACCAGGGACAATCCACTAGGAGGGGCAACCGGGGGGCAGGCCAGGCACCGCAGGGACAGGATCAGGGCTCACCAGGGGGAGTCAGGGAAGGGGTGGTGGGTGCAGGAGAGCCACTGACAACTGCAGTGGAGGTGTCTGACATGGTGTGTGCCGGCACAACTGGGGGGCATGACACAGATGTCGTGGGTGCCGGCACAACTGCAGTGGACCCTGCAGATGGGGTGGACAGGTCCGCCACTGCAGTGCCCAAGTCAGACAGGGCGGTAGTGGACTCCACTGCAGTGCCTACCTCCAGGGGAGGAGAATGGGGAACAGGCAAGGTGGGTTGGACAGAGGGGGGGACACCCTCACCACATCAGTGGCACAGACAAGCGCAGCGGGGGTGTGGTGCTGGGAGAGCAAGTGGCAGGGGAGAAGGCCGGAGCATCTTGGGGATGGTATATCTGTGGGTGGGGGAACCTGGGGCAGGGTGTGGTGGGGGCACCTGTGCAGTGGGGGCCTGAGGGATGGAGGACGGAGACCTTGTGCCTGAGCTGCAGGGTGGTGGCGGGGTCTTGCTCTTAGCACTCCGGGGGGACTTGCGGGTGGGGGCCTCAGTCCGTCTGCGCCTGGGGGAGGGTGTCCGGGGGCGAGGGGCACTCTGCTCCGTGTGGGTGGGCTTCCTCTTCCCCCGGGATGCTGGAGCAGCTTCATCGGTGGGGAAGAGGCCGAGGTCACAGAGGAAGAGCTGCTGTGACTTTGGGGTTGCAGGTGAGGCAAGGGAGGGGTGCTTTGGAGGGAGAGGGAACTGAGGACTGCGCAGTGCATGTGGATGCGTGTGTGTGTTCCAGGGCCCCATCCCCTGTGAGTCTGGCTTCAGTCCCCTGAATGTGCGTGCGTGTGCGTTTTGTCATTGGCGTGTGTGTCAGTGTGCTGGATGTGTGTGTGCTGGTGTGTGCCTGTGCCAGTGTGTGTGTGCCTGGGATGGGTAAGGTGCTGGGGAGTGTGGATGGAGCAGAGGCAGGAGGGGTGAGGGACCGTTTGAGGAGGGACACTGCTGCCGTCAGGGAGGAGTCCATGGACCTATTGCCCCTCTGTAGGTCAGACATGCCCGATGAGATGCCCTCCATGAACGACACCAGCTGAGTCAACAGCGCGGTGTGCGCATGGAGGACACTCAGCATGGCTGTCTGCCCTACATGGAGCTGGCGAAGGAGGTACACAGACTCCTCACTCAGGGCAGCAGGGGACACAGGGGCAGGGGGTGCGGTGCCTGGCCCAAAGGAGACACGCTCCCGGACATGGGAGCCTCCACGGACCTGGGGAATGGGAGCCGATGGGAGGGCGGTGGTGGTGCTGGTGGTGGCGGGGACAGCAACACTAGCTGGGGTGTGGTGGCTGCTGACACCCGCCTCCACAAGGGAGTCATCCTCCGAGTTGCTCTGGTCCTCAGCTGAGGTGGATGCTGCTGAGGACTCCTCGGTGTGGCTCCCCTCGCCCTCCGTGCCACTGGGTCCCTCCGACCACTCCTCGGCTGCTGACCCAGTCTGGCTCTCCGGCTCCTCCTGGTCCGTGGAGCTGTCCCCTTCCGTGGCCGTGGATGTATCTGCAAACAATGGGGAAACAGACAGACATCAGTCACCTGCACCAAACGCACACACCACTGTGAGCACAGCACATTACAGAGCAAGCCCTGGCATCATTAGTTGTACATTGCTAAAAGTGCCCTAATTGAACAGGAGAAGTCAATTGTCAGTCTGATGCCAAGCATGGCACTCACATCCCACATGGCCTTGCACCCATCTGTCTGGTGTCTGTTGGATTGCAACACCCCAGTGTTGACACATGCACCAAGTACACAGTAGTTGGACAGTGCAGAGGACACGGTGTGGACACATCACAGCTCTTGCCACTGAGTCAGTACAGGTTTACGGATGTAAGGGATGCCCAGAGTCAAATAGGAAATGCATGTGATGCATACCAGCGACAGACACCATGATGCACCCATGTCCTGATAGCCAGCGCCACTATGGTGTGCATGTAGCACATGTCACTCCCCTGCAGGATCACCAATCAGTAGACACATGCCATGGCGGAGGCATGACTGCAAAGTCATACATCACTGTCTCAGTGATGTATGACTTTGCAACCAGACAACAACACTCTGCACTGTGTCACAATAGTAGGTCATGGGGAATGCAAGTCCTGGAGCTGCACAAGTGCACATGTACATCCCCCACAACACATCCTCTTAACCCTCATCTGTCCAGGTCATACCTATTGGACATATGGGAGACCTGTGACACTACCCTCTGAACCTGAGCCCCTCACACTCTGCTGTGCATGGGGAACAGCTGCCTGAACTTCACATTTACATGCCCCAGTCTGCATGGGCAGCTGATCAGACACCTATGTGTCACACAAGTATCGTCTCCTATGGTCACATCTCCAGTGGCATGCTGAGCCCCTACCAAGAAACTCCACAGCAGTCCTGGCGACTAATCCACAGCACACTGACACAGAGGCAGACACCTGAGGGGTCAAATCACTGTGCACAATGTGTCCTCTGATACACGGGAGTGGGAGTACAGAGTGTATTGTATGGCCTGGAGTAGGCATGACTGTCCAGCCCCACATGAATGAGGGATGAGCCCTGGACTGTAGGCAGCTGGCTAAGTATGTGTGACACACGTCATATACATACTCCTGGGGCCCAAACATTGTTCCCACCCGCAGCATGGGTGTGTGCCAGGTACCCCAGCCACATGTGGTGGATCAGCTCAGCAATTGGACCACAGATCAAAGTAACACGCTGAATACATGTCAGAATACAGGCATTGTGTAAGCAATGGACCCACCCATGATGCCCACCACAGAGTCAGGGAAACAGATGCTGTCTCCCACCTTGAGTCAAGCAAACTGCAAGGACACAGTCCTAAGTGACAGAATTCCCTGCATGTAAGGGCCACACCTGGGTATCAGATGAGGAGTGGGCAGTGCACAATAGAGGGACATGGCTCCTGGACAACATGACTGCTGTACTGTGGCAGTTCAACCTGGCCCGAGGAGGGCACATAACATGTTAGACAGAGTACACAGTGCAGTCTTTGACTCACCCCCTCCTTGCTGCTCTCTGGCCTTCAGCTGCCCATCCAGGTCTGGAAAGACCACCGCCAGGATCCTGAGCATGTGGGGGGTCAGGGTCCGTGTTCCGCCCCTCCTGCGAGGAGGCGACAGCTTCAGCTGGACCCGTGCAATCCTCCGGGTCCAGCCCCGAAGGTCCTGCCACCTCTTTTGGCAGTTGCGGATCCGGCGCTTGTAGACCCCCACGGACCGGACAGCCCGGACGATGTCCTTCCAGATCTCATGCTTCCGATGGGCAGAAGCCTGTCAGGATGACAAAGTGATAAGGCCATTACTACACATGCAACATATCCGTGCATGACACAGTTGCATATACATGTCGCAATCACAGGGGCACATGGTGTACCCAGGCAGTGCACGGCTGCCCATGGACAGTTTTCCAGAAGTCACTACATGGTATCATAGCATGGGGAGTAAAACCCTGTTCAGAAGCACTGTCACTGCACCATACCTGTCCAGTGCAAGTCACTACACACTATGGGGGGTGACAACTACTCAGTGAGCCTGCTAGCCAGTGGTGTGCTGACTCTCAGCCTTGCTAGTCAGACAAAATGCACATTCAGAAAGGCAGTGCACAGAACACTCACCTGCTCCCCTGGTGTCCCATACAGCTTGCTGTACTGTGGAAATGAGGCTGTCCAGCAGGGCCTGGTTCTCTTCAAGGCTGAAGGCTGGGGCTCTCTCCACAGTACGTGCCATTGCAGGGTCCAGAGGGGCAGAGACAGCAGCAGTGCAGTGGCAGATGTCGTCCTGGAGCATGTAGTGCAGGCAAGTGGGCTCTCAGGGGAACATGCAGCAATATATATGTGCTGGAGAGGCAGATACTGTCCCTTGTGTCCAAAGTGATAGGTCCAAGTCGTTTGCATCTTCTGAATCTGGCCAATCCATGGAATAGCAGCACCAAAACACGCCCACAGCATCCTTCAAAATTTCAACTTCATGACATACATGATTTTGCAACATTGTTGTGGGTGACCAACTGATTTTCCAGCAACCGACTCGTTCGAATATTCGAAAACGCGTCCGTTGCCAGGCAAGCCCATTGTCAATGGGTGCGCACCGATCGGTCCATTGAGGTACAACGCGCACAGGGGTACAACGCGTACCCGCACACATTGAATGCAATGGGCCGGCCGGAGGCACCGATCGGTCCATTGCAGTACAACGCGCACAGGGGTACAACGCGTACCCGCACACATTGAATGCAATGGGCCGGCCGGAGGCACCGATCGGTCCATTGCAGTACAACGCGCACAGGGGTACAACGCGTACCCGCACACATTGAATGCAATGGGCCGGCCGGAGGCACCGATCGGTCCATTGCAGTACAACGCGCACAGGGGTACAACGCGTACCCGCACACATTGAATGCAATGGGCCGGCCGGAGGCACCGATCGGTCCATTGCTGTTCAACAGCACAGGGGTACAACGCGTGCCCGCACACATTGAATGCAATGGGCCGGCCGGAGGCACCGATCGGTCCATTGCAGTACAACGCGCACAGGGGTACAACGCGTACCCGCACACATTGAATGCAATGGGCCGGCCGGAGGCACCGATCGGTCCATTGCAGTACAACGCGCACAGGGGTACAACGCGTACCCGCACACATTGAAAGCAATGGGCCGGCCGGAGGCACCGATCGGTCCATTGCTGTTCAACGCATCACTGTACATGTGACTGGCATATGTCAGCATGCCTGTCTCAGATGGACATATGCCAGCCACAGATAGCTCCCAGGGAGTGAGGGGCACACCTACATCACGACAGCCTGTCCAAACCTTATCATAAGGCATGTAAGGCTGCATTTCCTATTGTGTGTATGTTGGTGTACATTTTGTCCTGTGGGTGTCACCTGTGGGCAGCCACCCCCAGGCTGTGCACGTGTTAATGGGGACAGGATCCTGGGTGTTACGTGTACGTGACCACTGTGATGTGCAACTGTTCATATCTGTGCATGTGCCATGGTCACATTTCACAGTGGTGTTTGTGTATGTCATGTCACATACCCCGTGAGTCCCATGTGGGACGGTATGTTTGAGCCAGGGTGTCCCAGTGGCACAATAGTGATGGCCCTCCACAGTCTTTGTGCATGTAGTGTTTACAATGTCTCTGATTTCATGTGCACAATGGGAGACAGTCTCCACATCCACGTTGTGTGTGCATGGACTCTGATGTTGTGCGTGTGTGTCACAGACGTCCATGGCTCTCCTGCCATGGCAAGTGTAGCCACTACCTGTGGGGGTCATGTTTGTTTTGTTGTGGTGTACACATGATACTCCAGGTGATGCCAGTGTCCATGTGGCATTACAGGGTCCCTGGGAATGTGCCTGTCGTTGAGCTGTGGTGCCTGGGGCACATCTGTCCTCACATGTCACTGGGGGGGTGACTGTGACACAGCATCATGATATCCAATGGGCCAACCTGGGACAAATTGATGCCACCTGTAGGACCGTGTTGACAGATGTTGGCCATGTATGTACCATACATGTCGTTCCGGTACTGCACACTTCATGTAGTTGTGCCTCATGATGATGTATGTTGGGATCTTGAGTGTGTTCAATGCCGCATATGTGGGGTGACTGACGATCTTGCTTACTTCTCCTCTGCACTGCAGGAGCTCCTGCTGTCCATCGGCCATTCCCAGACCTGGCAACGATGGTGGAACGGGACAGCATCCGACGGTACCGCTTCACCAGGCAGCTGATTGAGGATTTGGCAGTGCAGTTGTCCCCACATTTGCAGCCTGGCCGGCCGTATCCTACAGCGCTGACCCCCAAGGTGAAGGTGATGGCAGCCCTACACTTCTTTGCCACCGGTACCTTCCAACATACTGTGGCGTCTGCTGGTGGGATGTCACAGACCATGTTCAGCCGTGTGCTCCGCGATTTCTTGGCGGCAATGTTGCTCTTCCTGAACCGGTACATCTATTTCCCTAGACTGCGACGACTCACTGACGTGAAGAGTGACTTTTATGCCCTGGGGAGGATGCCGCATGTCATTGGCTCCATTGATGGGACACATGTGGCTTTGGTACCACCACAGGCCCAGGAGCAGGCCTACAGGAACCGCAAGCACTACCACTCGGTCAATGCACTGGTGGTGTGTCTTGCAGACATGACCATCACACACGTGTGTGCCCGTTTCCCTGGTTCAGCACACGATGCCTTTGTGATGAGGAGTAGTCGCATCCCCAGGTTGATGGCACAGATGCAGAACCAGCGTGCCTGGCTTGTCGGTGTGTACTGACTTTGTGCCATTGTGTGTGATCTGATCTGTAGTATTCCGCCCACTTTTCCAAGTCAGCTGATGTGCACTTGTCTGTCCGTAGGTGACTCGGGATACCCCAACATGCCGTGGTTGCTGACACCCCTCAGGAACCCTGTGACACCTGCCCAGATGCGCTACAATGAGGCACATGGTCGGACCAGGAGAGTGATTGAGCGGACCTTTGGTCTCCTGAAGAGCCGCTTCCGCTGCCTGGACAAGACCGGAGGGTCCCTCCCATATGCCCCTGCGAAAGTGTGCAAGATTATCATCGTCTGCTGCATGCTCCACAACCTGGCAGTGCGGAAGGAGTTGCCTCTCATCCAGGATGACGATGACCAACATCCGCCACCTGTGGAGGATCCTGGCCTGGAACACGATGCCAGTGACGATGATGATGATGATGGTGATGGTGATGTCCGCACACAGCTCATCACCAACTTCTTTAGCTGAATGTGAGTATCCTGAGGTGTCATGTCAATGATGTGAGTTGGCATGATGTGTGGGTGGTGCTCTGGTGCTGTTGGAGTGTGTCCATGGGCTACTTGACTGGATGTGTGTTGCGATGTGTGCTTACAGGTGGGCTGTACTCCCCAACAGTGTTCACATGCTAACTTGGTTCTGGGTGGGTATCTTGTAACATGTATTGTGCATGAGTTTTGCTGTTCTGTCCTGTACTCCATTGCTTTTGACTGTGTGTCATTTCTGTCCTTCACAGGGTACTTTCAGATTCGTTTGGTCAACTGTGTCCACCGACAACGTGATTGCACATCCAGGCTGGTAGCTGTTGTGTCCCTACAGGTGATGTGCGCCACACCCATGGACTTCCTTCTGTCTACAGTTGTTGACTGTGTGCCCGCTACCAGGTGGGGTTACCTTGCATCTGTAGTGGTTACGGCATGTTGCTACTGTGTAATAAACCTGTGCTTCACTTAGTGATGTGCGTTGTCTGTGGTCACACATTTGACTGCCATTTGCTTACTGCACCTGTGGGCTACTTGACTACAACTGGGAATGGGTGTGGTGTCTGTGCATTGCACCGTCTTCCCTGGCAACATCAGTGTAGGCAATGAGTCAGATGGCCTAGGTGTGTATGTGTTGTGTAGCCCTGGTGGTGTGTCTCCCTCATATGTGTCACGTTGCCTGTACTCACATGCCTGTGTTGTCCTTGCTGTTGCAGTTCGCATACACAGTGTAATTTTGTTGTTCATCATCCCCATAACAGCACCCACGTTGGAATCACGACAGAGGCAAGTATGGTGTATTATTGTGTTTATTGTGATACATCTGTGATAATAGTGCATAGGATGGATTGTGCTGTACATGAATCTTGCAATCCCAAGTTCCTAGATGAATAGAAAGTCCAGGTAGACAGGATCCCCAGTATCGGGGCCACAGTTGTCTGACACATTGTTCCAACTTGTACTCCCCATGCAATGTGTGGGAGTAGTGTTGCCATCAACAGGGTGAACAGTCTGTGCACAAAGGCGAAAATCCAGAACAGGTTCAGGCTTCCTGGGAGTTGCGCTTGGCCATCAGCCTCTCACTTTCCCCTCCTCGGACGACCCCTCTTCTTGGGGGGGGGCCCTCAAGTGCAGGCTGCTGCGGTGCAGGGGACTCTCCGCCAGAGTCCTCCTCCCTCCCTGTGGCAGTTGCAGTTTGTTCGGTACCAGATGTTGTTGGCACACAGGGAGGTGTGGACTGGTTGCTGTTCATCTGGCGGAGGCATTGTAAAATGTCCCTGTGCACCGCCGTCATCTCATGTAGTACATCCCACTTGGACTCCACGCGGGTCATGTGGGAGTCCACACGTGACATGTGGGAGTCCACACGTGACATGTGTGACTCCACATGGGACATGTGGGAGTCCAAGCGGGCATGATGGGCAGCCTGCTGCTGTTTGATGTCTCTGAGGAGCCCCACTACCTGGCTGAGCTCTCCGGTGCTGGACTGGTACGCATCAGCTATGCGTACCAGTTGTGGGTCTTCATGCACACCAGCAACGTCTGCAAGCAGCGACCTCTGTCTCCCACCCCTCCCACCACCCCTGCTGACATGTGCAGTGTGTGCAGTTGCACGCACAGATAACCCTGGTCCACCTCGGGGGTTGGTGGTGGTGGTGGTGTCCATGGCCCCAGGTTGGTCCAGGGTCACTGCGCTGGTGTTGTTCCTTATTCTGTCCATGTCGGCAGGGATGGTATTCGTGGTGACAGTCGTTGGAGGGGTGGGTGCAGGGGGTGCAGCTGGTGGACCTGCTGGTGCTGCAGCTGGTGGTCCTGCTGGTGCAGCATGTTGACTTGCACCGGATGTGCCAGGTTGTTCTTCATCGTCCGAGGAGGACAGAGGCTGTACTGACGCCAGTGAGCTCGGCATCCTCTTGAGCCTGGGACTGGGACTCCTCAGCGTCTGCTGCTGTGTCCCTATCATCACCTGTTTTTGGGAGACACAAACAATGTATGTCATGTTTCTGCAGGCATCAGTGGTTGACACACCTGACAGTTGTGACTGTGCCTCGGGGTGCGGGCCTGTACATTGTATTGTCCTAAGTCGTCACAGTCAGGGGTTGATATTGGTGTGGCACATTGTCCTGCATTATTTGGGCATTTCTATGTATTCTCTGGGGTGTGAACATGGTCTGCATTGATTGTGTTTGGTTGACAGCCAGACCTCCTTCCCACCCACCCACCCACCCAGTCAGTTATCCCACCATGGAACGTGCTTGCATTGCAGGGAGTGTAAGTTGTCTCTCAGGATGTCAGTCAGAGGTGTCCTGCTGTTTGTTGGTGCACAGTTGGCAGCAGGGCCTTGTGCTCCCCACAGCAGTAGCCAGTGTCAGCCATCTTGTGAGTCCTTCTCCACTCCCTGTGATGTGAGCATGGTTCAGGGTGGTGTTGATGGGCCAGTTGTGAGGCTGAGCAATGTCTGTGACTACCACTCCCATCATGCTATTGCCTCCACCCCCTTCCCAGCATGCCCATGCTTCCTTCCTTTGACTCTGCTTCCCTGTGGGGTGGGCTGGCTGTGCTGACAGGATGGCTGGGAGTGTTGTCCTGGCAGTTGTTTGGCTAAGAGTCCCAAGAGTGTCCCTGTGCTTCACACAACATAACCCAGGGTGGTGGTGCTTTGTGGGATCTTGTGTTAGGATGGAGGGCATTGCATTCTACCAGGTGGGTACTGTGGAGTTTGTGTTGGGGGGGGTGTGAGGGGAGGTGCTGGTGACTATGGTCAGTGCTGCAAGTCCCCCTTCCCACCCAGCCAGCCAGCCAGATATCCCACCATGGAACGTGCTTGCATTGCAGGGAGTGTAAGTTGTCTCTCAGGATGTCAGTCAGTGGTGTCCTGCTGTTTGTTGGTGCACAGTTGGCAGCAGGGCCTTGTGCTCCCCACAGCAGTAGCCAGTGTCAGCCATCTTGTGAGTCCTTCTCCACTCCCTGTGATGTGAGCATGGTTCAGGGTGGTGTTGATGGGACAGTTGTGGGGGGGGCAATATGTGTGACTGCGACTCCCATGATGCTATTGGCTACACTGACTTGGCCAGCATACACAGAATTCCTTCCTTTGAGTGGTCTTCACTGTGTGTTGGTGTTGTTGTGGTGGCTACATGTGTGGATGTGTGTGTTAGTTCTATTTGTGCCACTGCCTAGCTGTAGTTGTGGTTGTGTTTGTACATGTGTTGGCACAGTTGGATGTGACTTTTTTGATGGCATGTGTTGTGTTTATCTGACTGACATACACATTTTGGGATGATTCTGTTCTAGTTGCTGTGTAATTGCTATGAGTGCATGGTTTGACTCTCCCCTTGACAGTGATGTGTGTGTTTTGTGGCAGTTTATTGTGTACATTTGTTGTGTACTCACCAGGCTCTGGGATGTCCTCTAGTCCATATACGCTCACTGGCGGAAGGATGGCCCGCACCTTCTCCTCCCAGGGCCTGAGGTATACTGGCTTGGCAGGAGGGCCACTGCCGGTGTATTGGCTCAGGTGGTAGTCTTTCTTGAGCAGCTCCCGGACCCTCCTGCGCACGTCATACCACCTGTTCTGGATGTCGGTCTTTGTGCGCCGACATGGTGATTGGGCGTTCACCCTGTTGATGATCCTCTCCCACATCTTGGTTTTCTGCGACATGGGGGTCTGTTGGACCAGAGTGCCAAACAGCTGTGGCTCCACCCTGAGGATCTCGTCTACCATGACTTCCAATTCACTATCTAGGAACTTGGGATTCTTCTTGGGGGCATGGTGATGGGTGGTGATAGTGGGTGATGTGTGTGTTGGTGTGCAGGTGAGGGTGTGTGGGTGTGTGTTGTGCTGGGTGTATGTGAGGTAGGTATTTGTTGGTGTGCTGCTGGTGTGTGGCTTGTGTGAGGGATGAGCTGTGGGTGTGTGGTTGCTTTCTCTTGGGTGCTGGCAGTGGAATGGCATTTGCAAAGGCTCATGGTAGTGATTTGTGTCCTTTATATAGGTGGAGTTGTTGGTGTGTCTTTGTTCTCTGTCCCCACCCCCCCAGTATTTATTGGCTTGGTAATTGCTTGTTTGGCCTTTTTTTGGTTGATTTTTCCTTTGTGCTGTTTGTGTATGTTGGAAACGTTCTTGTGACCGAGTCGGACCCTGCATTGGTCTCGTACGGTGTTTTCCGTTTCGTTCACGCTGTGTTTGTGCAGTTTTGTATGCTGCGTACGCGTCGGTCGCGGTGTATTGTGTTGCTTCGGCTCGGTTTTGTATGCGTGTCGGTCGTACGGCTTGTCCTCCGTCCGACTCGGTCGTGTTTTCGCGCCTTGCATCGTACTTTGCAGGTTGGAGTTGGCGGAGTACGATTCGGTCGGATTTGTTCCGGGTGCGTGTCGGTCGGTTGGATTCGCGTGTTTTTCCGGCCGGATTGCTATTTTCCGAGCGGCTCGGTCGGTCGGCTTGGTTTCCTGACGTGTCGGTCGGATTTATCGCGGCTTGCATCGTACTTGGCGTGTCGGGCGCCACTGGTACGTGTCGGTCGGTATTTTTCCGGATCCGAGTCGGTCGGTGCTTTCCGGCCCGAATCGGAATCGACCCCATAGTAGTTTGTTCAGTGCCAGTAACTACTGTGGCAGTGTGCGCTTTGAGGCCAAAAACAATTTTGCTTTTGCCAAGGTTTGTTATAATGGTGAGGGCAGGCAGCTCCCACAACAATAAGGTTTTACAAAATCCATGCCAAAACAAGTCACATTGACAAAACTAAAAAGCGGACCACCAATTTCAGACCTACTGGCTTTGCCAATACTTGTTTGTTTCCCATAATCTTATTGAAACTGGTTACACTGATTTTCCATTATAAATATTTTGGGAAATACTAGCTTGCATCAACACGTTACTAAATGATGCTGCAAAGAAATGGTATCTGAAATTTTACAGTAGTTTAGCGAAATATTTTTTCCTGCTTTCGTTTTTATGACCATTTTATTTTGAAAGCAAAGAATCAATCTTGCTTTCAAGCTTCTGCAAATATTTGCATCAAATCCAGAGAGCATTCTGGGAGCATTATGCATAGCCTCCTAGTGCTAAACTTTGAAAAAGTGTGTACACATTTTATACTGCAACAACTGCCAGTAGTGCAGTCAGAGCTTACAACATTTACCAGAGCGTTCACCGTAATAAAGGCTTTCAATTAATGAACCTAAATACAAGTTTGAACAGCATTAACATATGGACAAAAATAGTACCTTAACCCTTCCTGATCCATAATGTGGTACTGCAAACTGGCAGCCAAAGGAGTTTGTGCTGCAGGGGTTGGGCCTACTTGTCCCAAGGACAAAATACACATGAAAACTTGTTGCCCTTTAACCCCAAAAAATATGGTCCTGGGCATCGGGCTATAAAATTCCACATCCCCACCTGAATATTACTCTGACCTTGTCAGAGGTACAGGTCTAACCTTTCCAGGGTCTGAAGAAACTGGAGAGGGCAGGAGACACCTTAGGCATTTTAGTTTGTGGTTGAACAGACCAAATTCTAACCCATAAACTATTGCGTCCCACTTACTCCCAAGCTGGTGGATGTCAATTTGCAGCTAGATAGCAAAAATCTGAGTCCTGCTAGTATCTAAATCCCAATATAATATGCACCGTATCATAACCAGAGATCATTAGAGTTATGACATAAGAACGCGGTCATAATTGGTCACATCAATGCATGACACCAAAAAGACAAGTAGATTTCTGTTTTTTTAGTAGGATAAGTACATTTCTGAAGCAGTCCATTTCTTGGGAAAGTAGATATTTTATAAATTCGATACCCGTGAAGGCAAAATTACCGCATACGAGTGCTCCAAACCCAATTCATGACAGGATACACCTCATGTGTCGTCATCCCTCTTTCCAAATTAAATGTCTCTACAAGTATTTTTTTACATTGGATTATGTGAAAAAGCCGAATGCTAGAGCTTTATTTCTTTCTCTCTTGTGTTGCAGCAGGGAGATCGTAGGTCACTTACTGAAAGAAGTAATGCCTGGAAATTCTAAATTTAGAGAGCGTTAGCAAAGATAACAAAGAGGTCTTCTCACATTCGGACTGCATATCCTTAGCTCATAGTAAAATGCTCCACACAACCACATGCTTTTGGCTCCTTAGGCAAACTTTATGCCCCCAAAAAGTTATGCTAAAAAAAAAAAAAAAAAAAAGTGAAATTAGGAGCAAGAAGGTTGTGCAAGTCAAAGAGTATGCTCAAACCATAGAAGTGCATGCAAAGACTCGTATCCAGGGGACTATGCGAGAAGGGATGCAGTATATGTTAGAGTAGCGTTGCACACTTCAAAGGAAAATAATTTGCTTATTTTTATAGTACATTTACCAAACGAGAGAAAATAAATGCATACTTTACCTCCAACATCTATGAAGTGTTTAGCAGCTAAACCAGATCGTGGAGCTACAAAATAGTAATCAGACAGCAAGTATTAAAGCATTTAGTCGCTGGAAGCTATATATAACCATATCAAACTGCTGAAGCAAAGGTCTGCATCTTTCAATGAAGGGGGGGGGGGAAAGCAAGGAACACACAAGTGGCCCCGATTGCAGAGACGATTAAATGATCTCCAAACTAAAATCGTTTGCATGAAGCAAATATCTGCAATTTGAAACACCAAATATTATGGAGGAATACTTGCATATAGTCTTAACCAGTGGTTCAGAACTTCAAGTCTCCGGGGAGCCCAGTGGGTCCACAAAGTCTGCTCAGGAGGTCTGTGACTGCTTAGAACAGTGGTTCCCAAACTGTGTGCTGTGGCTCCCGGGGAGCCGTCAAACAGCCTGGGAGCTACTTTGCCAGCAAGCACTTGAATGCTTTTAATGTTGAAGGGTCTGTTGGCTTCAGTTAAACTAATTAGACTTAAACGCATGATGTCAATGATTTGTAGCGACATGCCTAGAGCTGCAAATGTAGTGCTTAGTTGATGGCATGTCGAGGGAGATGACTTCCATATTTCACTGGATCCCCACGCTCCAACACTCCCAAAGTAAAGCGGAAGATGCCCGATTTATTTTGATGAGACTTGTTAATAGTTTCATTTTTTTCCAAATGCATTTTACACCAATGCTGAGTTATCAGGAAAGTTGCAGTTGTCCTGTCCATTAAGTATTAGTAAGTATTGACATTTGTACTTGAATCATAGAGAAATTACAGGACACATTTCTTTCAGTACACACACACACACACACTTCCAGACAGGCCTGCTCTCTTCTTGAGGCACAGAGAAGTAAAACTACCATATATGTGCACAATGCCAACATTTGGAGAAGCAACAAAAGAGGCACGTTAGATGCCTTTTTTACATTTTATTTTACTTGCATTGATTTGGAGGCAATTTTAGGGAGGAGACAGCAGCACAAATATATTGCATGTGGTTTAATAAAATCGTGGAGTCACCCTGCCGAGACTGGTGTGTGTTGGCACGTATGAGATGGGTAGTGAAATGGAAGTGCATGCCAAATATTCTTTAAGCGCAGAAACACTTTGGCAATGGGGCCTACATGCATAGGGGTGTTATCTAGCAATGTAAAGTGGGATAAGAAGTTTGAGAGGGTACTCTAAAAAATGCATGGGCAAAGAAGTGTAACTAGGGAATATTTTATTAGAGGCACCGCCTCAGTAATATAAAGCACCCTGCACATACGATTATAATACCTTCATCTGCTGCATCCCCGAGATTATTTTCAGGGAGAAAAATGCAAGTACTCCTGAGGCTGGAGCAGCACATCCACACCCCACCGTCCAAAAAAAAAAAAAAAAAGTAACAGTGGGGAGCCACGGGCAATGGAGTCGAAAAAGTTTGGGAACCACTGGCTTAGAACACTAAAAATTATTAACAGATCAAAAAAGATGTAGAGAAATGAAGCACAATTTCAAAATGTTAGGTAAATATGAATGAAATTAAAATTGGAAGCTAAAAATTAAGCATCCTCAGACTGATTTGTGGGAGCAGTGATTTGTATACCCCCAGCACCACGCAAATCATTAAAATTAGTTCTTTTCAGTCGTCAATCATATATATAAGAGTCGAAGAGTTTCCGTTGATTTCTCCTTCTTTAATCAGTTCTCAGAATAAGTAACACGTTCCCCAAGCCAACACGTGTTTCGTCGCCTCAGTAAGTTTGTACATCGACTTGTTCACAGCTAGGTAAAGGATAATATAAAACTCACATTAATTTTGATCAGCATCCATTTGTTTCAACATAAACAAATGTGCTCCCAGAGCTTAAAAAGCAACCAAAAACAAAAAGTGATAATGTATACAAATACTAATGATAGTGACATTATCGTTCCAGTGTGAAACAGTATATTAAAAGTTCTTCTACAATTACGTCTTTTCTTGAACATAAACAACAAAACACAAACAAACAAGTGAAAGTGACATAGGTAGGTTATGTGTTGCAATATTAAAAGATATATCTGTCTCCTTTTTCTCTACCAAAACATTAATGTGTCACCCAGTGACAAAAAGTGATTAAGACACCACCATAAAGTCCCAAATATTAGGACTAATGTATCTCACAATAAAGTTTAAAGTTTACACATCTCCAAATGAGAAAAACCAACCTGAGCGGTTCCACTATGTTTCAGTCTGTAAACACAAGCAACAAAGCAAAGAAAACCTATATATCAGTATCTAAATTTTATTTAAAAATTTTATAGTGCACACTTGACCACATAAAGTGCTGTTACCTCGTACACCCCCTCCAAGCTGAAAAAAGACCTGTTCATACGTACTCTAAATGTGACGGTAATTCCAGGTCACATTAACCTTTGGCGTGAAGTGAAATGCAAGGTTTCCAATATAAACACTGGGCGGTGCACGTCCAGCTGTGACATGCCCCGTAAAAGCGTTTCCTGAATCTAGACAGGGAAAACAAAGACAGAAGACCCGACTCATCAGCGGGGTGTTTCACTCGGAAAACCCCTCTGTTTGCGGAGGCTACTACAAACCAATACCTCAAAACTGCATAACCACACGCTACAGTCCAAAAAAGCCTTACTTGCAGAAAAGACCCCGCCGTTCCGCGTACTCGAAATTGCCCCACGCCGGTCTCCTCGAGTGCGAGTGCCGGCATTGTAAATGGAGCATCCAAATATGATGTTCCCTATTGGATCACATGATCACGTAGGAGACGCAACGTCGCGTTTATATTGAAACTAACACAAGCTCCATGTTTGAGAGTTGCTAAGAGCCTGTATATCCGAGATGTGGAAACACAAGGAAAACCCCTGTAACTCCAGAAATACCCGATCTGTCCATTTCTAGTTATAAACGAAATGTTGCAGAAAATTTACGACAGTAAATTTACAATTCTTAAGCCACACATAGAGTCAAAATGTAAGAAGTAGTTTGAAGGAATCTCCTTACTAGTATGTTGGAGAAAACCCGGTTACACGGAGGTTAGTCTAGGAGTTCTGACACCTTATTTTCCAATTATACATTAAGAATTTGGTACTGATTCTGGTGCGATTCTATACTCTCTATACAAAAAATCACGTGACAGGTGCGTTGCGAATCGCATGGCCTGGCTTATTGTGTGCAAAATAGAGTGCATAATTAAAAGACCTTGGGTAACATTAAAAAGAGTGAAAAGGAAATGTATCTAATCTTTAACGTTAAAGACGTACTCTTCATGGTCAGCATATAAGTCCTTGCTATACGTCAATTCACAAAATCCACGCTAAAGGCTGTTTCGTGCGTGGTTATTAAATTAATCATTATGTTAAGGGACGGTGGTCGTGTAGAGACAGCTTTCCCATCTGCCAGTAGACCCACTAATCAGTGCGCTCCATGTACATAATAAACACGTGCTCCAGAAGCATCTACAATACATCCCAAATGTTCCTATCCCAACTAGAGTAATAGACAATCCTAATGTATCGTAGTATGTGTTTTTAACATCTTCTTTTAAACGTGACTGTCCGTTGATTATTGTCTTATATGTGACATTTCTACATCACAGATAAAGCATTACATACTGTGCATGTATAACTCAACCTCCATATGCCACAGTATCTCCAATGGTGTTCATATATCCAAGTTACATAAGAGCAGAGCAAAACGTTACACAGCTCAATTTCTTTAAACTTGATTCCTCACTGGGGATTCTTATCTACCTAAAAAATAGTGCATCTCATGGTCAACATTCATCCCAATATCAGTAGTCCGTAATTTAAGAATCCAGGATGCTTCCTTTCTGCGTAGTTGTAGTTCTCTATTGCCTCCCCTCGGATGTCTCAAGGTCTGTTTCTATCCCATAAAAGGAGAAGTCTTTATGTTTGTCCTTGTGCATGGCAGTCTGTGATGTGTGTCGCAATGGGGTATCTG
>CAWUFW010028561.1:0-21381 GCA_963921515.1 Calotriton arnoldi | reverse complement strand
AAAATAAAAGATTTCCACAAAAAAAAAAAAGAATTATGATTTGGGCCATTATTATTTTGAATCTTTTTACATTCGTTCTTCCAATGTCCCAACTTTCCGCATCCATGACAAGGAAATTTCTTTTAGCCTCTTCTCTACTCATTCGTCCTCTTATCTTTCCACCATTTCCTGTGTCAGCATACGATCCAGGTTCTTTTCCCTGACTTTCAGATGGATTATCTAAATTAATTCCCTGTCGCTCAGCCATTTTCACTTGAGCCCACATCACTTTTTCTTGTAGTTTCTTGTGTCTATCTTCAATGTCATCCCCAAAGTATTTAGCATATTTCAAAATCTCATCGATAGGCTTTCCCTGCCAACATAACATATGTTGCTTAATTATCTGACAAATCTCTGGCTTTAGACCATAAACAAATCGATATTCAAACTGACTCATATTTTTGTCTCCAATATCTTCAAAACCACTATACTGTTTGAACACCTGTAATAGACGTTCATAGTAGGCATGTACCAATTCATTTGCTTCTTGGGTAGTTCTGTCTATTTTCACCCAATCTTTCAAGTAAGTGATTACCTGGTGATACTTTTTCATCACATCATTTGATGGGCCACCTGTCTTTGGATCCCTAGGATACTCTTCACTAGGCCAGTCGATTGTAATTTTACAGTCTGTCCATAAATCGGCAGGTACCACTATGTCAAACAAACCATCTAAGTCCTTTAACAAAACCTTTGAAACCTTCACAAACCTCTCAACCTGCTTGTACCATTCAATTGGTTTTTCTCTCAACTTTGGAAAATCATTTGTAAATGACAATATGTCTTGTCTACTCCATGGGATATGGACATAGCCTCCTCCTGGAACCTCTCGCATTGGACACATCTGTTCTACCTTTCCTGTTTCCTTCAATAAATACTCAGATGTCATTCTATTTGAACGTGCTTCTTCCTTTTTCTTTGTCCATCTAGTTTTCCATCTATCCAATTCTCCCCATTTTTGTAAAACTGTCATTAATTCTTTAACTTGTAATTTTCTACCAGATGTATTCATATTTTCTAAGTCTTTGTCAGAAAATTCTGCTCTATATCGTCTCTGCAACACTTTTGACTTCCTTATTTCAATTCCCATCTCTGAGGCCAAATCCCGTTAACTTTTCATGGAATATTTTTACATTTCTGGTTATACTCCTACATACGAACAATAGTTCTTCTTCACTGTAGGTATTTAGACGATCTACTCCTACGTTGCCTGCTATCATTTCTTCTAACTCGATTTTTAGTTTATAAATGTCCAAGATTTTTTGGGGTGAACTCTGTCTGTCTATTCCTTGTGCCCATCTTTCTAAGTCTTCTGGAGTTACTACTGTTGCACTTTTAGTTCCTGAAGAGGTTATTATATTTACATCCTTTGAGCAACCAGGTGTGGCTCTTCTGGGGCTGTTATTTGCGGATTCTCGAATAGGCAAATCCATTAGTGAAATCATAGATTCACAGTCACTGATATGATCATCAGTTATTACAACTTCATTTTTAGGGTTATCCATAGGTGTAGTCATAACTAGGGGCTTTGGGCAATTTACTTTGTCTCCGTATAAAGGAACCACGGGACCAATTGTTACAGGTATAGTCAGAGATTCAGGATGTACATTCAACTGTGTTATTTTCTGTATTAATTCTGCTCTGTTTCTGTCTAAAGCCTCTCTTTCCTTATCCTGAAGTACCCTATTAACTGGTGGATTATGCAGTACTTTAGGTACTAGCGGTGTTCTCAAAACAGGTGCACTTGGAGTACATCCACCCAGCTCTTCCTGGTATGGTGGAGGGTTCTTTAATATTTCTTCCAAACCCTGTCATGTGTTTAGTCTTCTCTTTGCATTTGCTCCCTAACTGCTCATCAGCCATTAATACTGGATACAAGCCCTCCATAATCATCGCTCGTCTCCACTGTTTCATCTGACTTTCTCTTGTCTCATTCTGGTATCTAGGGAAAAATCCCCTATAACCCCTATTGCTCCTGGGTCTATCACGCTCAAATGCTTCTGTCTCCCATTCTTCTAGGGCTTCGTACTGCGTTAATCTTGGTCGGGGTTCTAATTCATTCATTCTCATTCTTAAATTTTGAAGAACTCTCCCATTGAATGTACCATTCTCTGGGAAAGCTAGTACTCCGTCATCTTTTGTATATTCTATCCAATTTTCTAACCATACACAAGTATGATAACCCCTCTCCATGATCCTGAATGAGGCGGGCGTTTATGCTGGTGGAATGAGAATTCCTTCCTAGTTTTGATGGGCTTATCTTTCTTAAAATAATTTTTAATCTTTTGTAAGAATGACAATTTTCTCTTTTCTCCGTACATTTTGGGTAAATATCTATTTATTGAATTATATTCTGCAAAACCTAAAAATCTCCTGTCTGGACGTGTTCCTATCAAAGTCGGATCGCGTTTCCACACACATTCTCCACTGTCCACTAATATTTCAACTTCTATTCTGACAACCAATCAAATTCCAGCTTACAATTGTCTCGGAACCAATCCTAGCGCGGTTTTTCTGTGTCGTCTATTCACTCTATCTGACGACCCCTCCTTTACAATCTGCGCTTCTCTGTCCCTCGCTGTGTCGACCAATCCCAGCGCAGTGCTTGTGACGTAAGCTTCTACTCAAGCAGCTGACCCTCCCTTTACAAAAATCGTACGCAAAACTTTAATTCCTCAACACTTTTCATTAAAATTCAGTATCCACATAAAAACATTTGCTATCTTGTCAGTTTCCCTAAATTAAAGGATAGATTTTCTCACACTTAGTAAAACCCTTCCGTTTACTAGACATACACTACGAGCAAAACCCTTCCGTTTACTCTTCACGGAAGCTTCAGAAATACCTGCTACTCCTTCAATGTTACCCTTTCTAGGTGATATAACATCAAAATTTCACCAGCGTATTCCTTTGCTGTCACTCACACACACACAGTCCCTAACAAGTACTGATAGTCCTGCTTAACTTTTCAGTACGATTTCTGCCTGACAGATAACTTCACTGCAGTATGGTTTCCACTTACCATCCGCTATTCAGTTTCCCCGGGGATTTCTAGACAACATAAAACAAAACTTTTAAAACGGATGTTAGTTCATAAAAAGAAATTTCTCATTACCCAGTTAACAAAGTATAACCATCCTCTGATAGCCAGAAAACTGATCCAGCTGGTTACTAGCAACAAGCATTCATACTCTAAATACTCACCTGGGCCCATTCATTCACACTAACTAGCAATCACCGCTGGTGGGAGTCAGTTGTACTCTTTATCAAAATCCCTGCTACCAATTACCTTTTCTGATTGAAGAGTAATGACTTACCAATGGACCTTTGATAACTGGGGTTGATATGAGATCATACAAAACATATTTTCATTAAACACCTGAAATAACCACTGACTCAGGAAGTTTTAAAATGTTTATCTAAAATTATTTAGCAGAGTAAAATACAAACCACATGATACTTAATCGCATCTCAAGGAGGAAGCACACTGTATAGTCACCTATTAATTACAAATGATGGTCCCTCAGAAAGGAGAAGATAGAAACAGCAGTACAAACTAAAGATTACGCATTTATAGTTACCTAAAGGTGTGAAAACCAAACCCCTTGGCCAAGGAGTTGGAAAGAGGGTCCCCAAGAAAGGATGAAGACCAAGACCTCCGGACCGGATTCAGGACAGGATAGATGACCTCCCTACCAACGACGCCTGCGTCGTTCCCCTCTCTGACACTTCGTTCCTCCTCGTGGTTCTTCCGCGTCTCCCTCTAATGCAGTTCACCACCCCCACCTCACGACCTCTTCGGACAGCGATTCAGTCTCTGTTCTGCAACAGCATAGGTTCTCTCCTCTGCGCTCCCGCTAAGCTCCGCTGTAGCAGTCTCTGTTCTGATCATCTGCGCTTCTAATGCTAACTAATTCGCTAATTCTATATCTATTATACCCTTCTACGCCCATGTACCTCCCATTAATGTTTCAACATTATGGGCCCACTAATTCTGATTGGACAGGGACAGGGGGTTGATTCTCACACCATGTCAATTTAGTTCAATTTTCTTAAGCCCATTGTTTTAGAATCCCGCCCCTCTCAATTAATACATTTGCTTTATTTCCCACCCGTTTCACACCAATATTTGATACAAAATATATACAAAATGTGTCATTTAACAGGACATTCAGTTGAACTTAGGTGATCAGCGGGTCATGTCCTTGGACGTCCTCCAAGTCGACTTCATCGCTTTGCTAGTTTTCAGAGCGCATGCGCAGGTCACATGGCTCTCGAGCTGCTGTTTAGCCAACCCAGTCCCAATATACGAACTAATAGAAAGTCAAAGAAGAAACATATTAAAATAAAAAATAAATGCTTTCACTGTATACCTCCTACTTCTACACTAATCCCACTTATTTATAAATGTCTATCCCTCATTAGTAGCTTTAAAATACCACATTATTAATTTTAGCCATGCGAAAACTTTAGCATGTGAGAACATTAAAGCGGCCATTTTAGCATACACTGCGCAGAAGCAAAAGATTCCCTCCAAGCAAAGAAAGACGTCATACCACGTGACATGGTTGACACATGCGCTGTAGAATTCCCGCGTTTTAGCGGCCATTTTGGATTAGATGAGGATTACTTATTAGTGGAAAACACATAGGCAAGCATCTTCTAGATAAAATATGTTGTGTTGCACATTATTAATAAAGACATTACAAGGTTTTTAGTACAAATTAATTAATACTGTGAGAGGATTGCTTCCGAGCAAGTCTCATTGTGAGTCCTTGCTCCATCACAGTCAATGCATAGGGCTCTGTCAGTGGTGTGATATTCTCTCGGCATGATGCAGTCCCCAGCTCTGGGATTCCTTGTAGCACAGTGTTGTGATGGGAATTTCATATCAGATGAGTTGATTCATGTGACACAGTCTGTGCTGTAATGTCCTATCCCATGCTGCCGCATCCCTCGCCTGTCTGTGCTGGAATATCCTTGCCTGTGCTATAACATTCCTTCCCTCCCTGTGCTGTAATATCGTCTCCTTGTGCTGCACTGCCCTCTCCATGTGCACTCTCTCTATTCTGTCACTGCCCTTCCCTGCCAGTGCTCCAATATCCTCTCCATGCGGTGTAATAAGTGGGTTAACATCTCTCGCCTGTCTCGTAATATCATCTCCTCATGCTGTAATAGCATCTCCCTGTGCTGTAACTGCCCTTCCCTTTCTGTGCTGTAATATCTACCCTCCTCCGGCCCCTCAATGGTATAACATCCGTCTCCTGTCTGTGCTGTAATATCCTGTCTCTGTGCTGTAATACCTTCTCCCTGTGCTGTAATATCCTCACCCTGTGTTGTAATACTCTCTCCCTGTGCTGTAACTGCCCTGCCCCTTCGGTCTTCCATCATCCTCTCAATGTGCTGTAATATCCCCTTCCCGCCCCTGCGGTGTAACATTCCTCATCTGTCCGGGCTGTAATATCCTCTCACCGTGATGTAATCCCCGTGAAAGGACTTGGCCGTGATGGTAATTTCATAGCAGACCAGTTGATTCATAGGGCCCTAGCAGTGCTGCAGTATTCTCCCTCTGTGCTGTAATACCCTCTCCCTGTGCTGTAATACCCTCTCCCCGTGCTGTAATATCCTCTCCCTGTGCTGTAACTGCCCTGCTCTCTCTGTGCTCTAGTATCCTCTTCCTGTGCTGTAATATCCCTCCCCACCCCCCGTGGTGTAACCCCCCACGCCTGTCCGTGCTGTAATACCCCCTCCCCGTGCTGTAATCCCCGGCTCCGATGCCCCCTCGGAGGCACTGGGCTGTGATGGGTAATTTCATAGCAGACCAGTTGATTCATCGGGCCCTGTCTCCGCTGTTGGCTCCAGTAATGACTTTCCATCAGAATGAATAGTGAAGTGACACTGCCCATTATTCCTGCCGCTTGTTATCTTCTTCCCGGGGTGGGGGCCGCCCGCCGCCCCCTCCCCGCCGCCTTTCAGTCCCCGGACAGTGAGTGATGGGCGCTATTAATCAGGGACCCCACGGAGGCTGCGGACACCCGCGCGCCCCAGCGCTGGAGATAAGGCTCCAGGAGCCTCGCGCGGTGTCTATCAATACCTGTCAGGCGCCGGCCCCCTCCCGCGCGAGCCCCCTCCCGCCCTGGGACTGCGAGAAGGTGTTCTATTTATTTAAATTATTTTAATTGCTCATTAAACTGACGATGGATCCAGGTTGCCGGGGCATTTTCCTCAGACTTAAAGATTTTTCTCCAAGGTCACACGGAGCGGCTGATACTTTCAGACTTTTCAACCCGGCGCGGCCATGTCCTGTGGGCCTGCCAGGGGGCGGCTTCCCTGCTGCCTGCCCCCGTTTACTGGGCCATAATTGTTCACTCCCCCTTTTCTGTGCCAGAACCCCCACTCCTGCCTGCCCCTGAAGTTCCCCTGCTTTCTGTGTCAGACGCCCCCCCCCCCTCCCCGCTGCGGGTGCCAGAGAAGTACCCCCTGCTGCGGGTGTCAAAAGTCCTGCCTGCCGCGTGTGTCAGTAGTCCCTCCATCCCCTGCTCCCGGTGACAGAGGTACCCTTGCTGCCTGAGTCAGATCACCCCCGACCCCCCTCCCGCGTTGCTGTGCCAGATGCCCCCCTGCTGCCTGTGTCTAGGACACCCCTGCTTCCTGTCTTCCAGACGTTCCCTTGCTGACTAGTCCAGATGTACCCCCTGTTGCTATTGCCCCCCTGCTTCCTGTACACGAAGAGCCCCGCCCCCACGTTATCTCTGCATAAAGTGCTGCTTATGCAAAGCACATACTTTGTCGAGTGCCCCCTCTGGGCTGCCGGAAAGCATTCCGTTCTCTGTGCCAAGATCCCCCCAGGCTACGGTGCCAAGGGCTCCCCCATGGCTGTGCCTCAAGCGCACCTTGCTGTCCTTTCTAGGTGAGCCACTGAGCCCCTGCTGTCTGCCCTGAGACTGTCCCATGGCGTCTATCTAGGCCTTCCTGTCCGCGCCAGGAGAGGCCCGCGCGTGCCCTCGGTGCTGAGATTGCTCCCTACTCTTTGTGCTCAGAGAGACCCTCCTGGATAGTTTCACGCAAGACCCTTGCTGTCTGTGTCAAAGAGAGACCCTCGCAGCCTGAGTTCTTCCTGCTTCCGGTGCCAGGAGAGCCCCCTGCGGCTTGCACTTCATGTGCAGTGTGCACCCATCTGTCTATTCTGAGAGTGCAATGCTGTCTGTGCTAGAAGAACACCCGGCTGTCTTTGGCAAAAGGGCACACTGGTCCTTGTCATACTGCACTTTGCCGCCTGTGCCGAGTGCTCTCTGCCGTCTGTGCCGAGTGTTCTCTGCCAACTGTACCAAAAGTGCCCTCTACCGCCTGTACCCTGTGCTCTCTGCTGCCTGTGCCGAGGTCTCCCTGCCTCCTGTGCCAAAAGTGCTCTCTGCTGCCTGTGCCAAAAGTGCTCTCTGCTGCCTGTGCCAAAAGTGCTCTCTGCTGCCTGTGCCAAAAGTGCTCTCTGCTGCCTGTGCCAAAAGTGCTCTCCGCCGCCTGTGCTGAGTGCTCTCCGCCGCCTGTGCCGAGAGCTCTCCGCCGCCTGTGCCGAGTGCTCTCCGCCGCCTGTGCCGAGTGCTCTCCGCCGCCTGTGCCAAAAGTGCTCTCTGCCGCCTGTGCCAAAAGTGCTCTCTGCCGCCTGTGCCAAAAGTGCTCTCTGCTGCCTGTGCCAAAAGTGCTCTCTGCTGCCTGTGCCGAGTGCTCCCTGCCACTTGTGCCAAAAGTGCTCTCTGCCGCCTGTGCCAAAAGTGCTCTCTGCCACCTGTGCCAAAAGTACTCTCTGCCACCTGTGCCAAAAGTACTCTCTGCCACCTGTGCCAAAAGTACTTCCTGCCACCTGTGCCAAAAGTACTTCCTGCCGCCTGTGCCGAAAGTGCCCTCTGCTGCCTGTGCCAAAGTGCTCTCTGCTGCCTGTACCCTGTGCTCTCTGCTGCCTGTGCCGAGGTCTCCCTGCCTCCTGTGCCAAAAGTGCTATCTGCTGCCTGTGCCAAAAGTGCTCTCTGCTGCCTGTGCCAAAAGTGCTCTCTGCCGCCTGTGCCAAAAGTGCTCTCTGCTGCCTGTGCCGAGTGCTCCCTGCCACTTGTGCCAAAAGTTCTCCCTGCTGCCTGTGCCAAAAGTGCTCCCTGCTGCCTGTGCCAAAGTGCTCTCTGCTGCTTGTGCCAAGGTGCTCTCTGCCACCTGTGCCAAAAGTGCTTTCTGCCGCCTGTGCCAAAAGTGCCTTCTGCTGCCTGTGCCAATAGTGCTCTCTGTCGCCTGTGCCGAGGTCTCCCTGCCTCCTGTGCCAAAAGTGCTTTCTGCTGCCTGTGCCAAAAGTGCTCTCTGCTGCCTGTGCCAAAAGTGCTCTCTGCTGCCTGTGCCAAAAGTGCTCTCTGCTGCCTGTTCCAAAAGTGCTCTCTGCTGCCTGTGCCGAGTGCTCTCTGCTGCCTGTGCCGAGTGCTCCCTGCCACTTGTGCCAAAAGTGCTCTCTGGCACCTGTGCCAAAAGTGCTCTCTGCCACCTGTGCCAAAAGTACTCTCTGCCACCTGTGCCAAAAGTACTCCCTGCCGCCTGTGCCGAAAGTGCCCTCTGCTGCCTGTGCCAAAGTGCTCTCTGCTGCCTGTGCCGAGGTCTCTCTGCTTCTTGTGCCAAAAGTGCTCTCTGCCTCTTCTGCCAAAAGTTCTCCCTGCTGCCTGTGCCAAAAGTGCTCCCTGCTGCCTGTGCCAAAGTGCTCTTCGCTGCTTGTGCCAAAGTGCTCTCTGCTGCCTGTGTCAAAAGTGCTCTCTGCCACTTGTGCCAAAAGTGCTTTCTGCCGCTTGTGCCAAAACTGCTTTCTGCCGCTTGTGCCAAAAGTGCTCTCTGCTGCCTGTGCCAAAGTGCTCTCTGCTGCCTGTGCCAAAAGTGCCTTCTGCTGCCTGTGCCAAAGTGCTCTCTGCTGCCTGTGCCGAGGTCTCTCTGCCTCCTGTGCCAAAAGTACTCTCTGCTGCCTGTGCCAATAGTGCTCTCTGTCACCTGTGATAAAAGTGCCTTCTGCCTCCTGTGCCAAAAGTGCTCTTTGCCGCCTGTGCTAAAAGTGCCTTCTACTGCCTTTGTCAAAGTGCTCTTTGCTGCCTGTACCCTAGTACTCTTTGCTGCCTGTGCCGAGGTCTGTCTGCCTCCTCTGCCAAAAGTGCCCTCTGCCGCCTGTGCCAAAAGTGCTCTTTGCCACTTGCTCCAAAAGTGCTCTTTGCTGCCTGTGCCGAGGTCTCTCTGCCTCCTGTGCCAAAAGTGCCCTCTGCCGCCTCTGCCAAAAGTGCTCTCTGCCACTTGTTCCAAAAGTGCTCTTTGCTGCCTGTGCCGAGGTCTCTCTGCCTACTGTGCCAAAAGTGCTCTCTGCTGCCTGTGCCAAAGTGCTCTCTGCTGCCTGTGCCGAGGTCTCTCTGCCTCCTGTGCCAAAAGTACTCTCTGCTGCCTGTGCCAATAGTGCTCTTTGCCGCCTGTGCTAAAAGTGCGTTCTACTGCCTTTGTCAAAGTGCTCTTTGCTGCCTGTACCCTAGTACTCTTTGCTGCCTTTGCCGAGGTCTGTCTGCCTCCTGTGCGAAAAGTGCCCACTGCCGCCTGTGCCAAAAGTGCTCTCTGCCACTTGTTCCAAAAGTACTCTTTGCTGCCTGTGCCGAGGTCTCTCTGCCTCCTGTGCCAAAAGTGCCCTCTGCCGCCTCTGCCAAAAGTGCTCTCTGCCACTTGTTCCAAAAGTGCTCTTTGCTGCCTGTGCCGAGGTCTCTCTGCCTACTGTGCCAAAAGCCAGCTGCCTGTTCCAAGAATGCTTTCTGCTGACTGTGCCAAGAGAAATTACTCTGTTTGTCCCAAGAGAGCTTCCAGCTGCCTGTGCCAAGAGTGCTCCTGATGCCTGTGCCAAGAGTTCCCCTGAGCTTACTGTGCCAATAGTGCTTTTGGCTGCCTGTGTCCAGTGTGCCTCCCGTTGCCTGTGCCTAGAGAGCTCTCGGCTACCTGCACCAAGATATTTTCCTGCTGCTTGTTTCAAGAATGTTCTCTCCTGCCTGTGCCAAGAGTGTTCTCTCCTGCCTGTGCCAAGAGTGTTCTCTGCTGCCTGTGCCAAGAGTGTTCTCTGCTGCCTGTGCCAAGAGTGTTCTCTGCTGCCTGTGCCAAGAGTGCTGCCAGTGCTAAATGTGCTCTTTGCTGCCTGTGCCAAAAGTTACATCCTGCTAACTGTTCCTTTCTCAGGAGTAAATCCTACTGACTCTGAGAAACACTGCCCTGTGATGCCTGGAAACTCCTCTGCAGTTATGCAGGTGCCCAAGCAGTGCCCAAAACTAGATCTCAGCCCAACTAGTAAGCTAATCTCTAGAAATACACCATGTTAGGACTAGGAGTGGGCAAAATATTCCATACCGGCCGCAGAATTCAAAATTTTGGTGTCTCTGCGTTACTCAACGCAGAGTTCTGGCCAAATTCTGCAAATTGCCGTATGGCGGAATTTTTCTCCTGCAAGACTCTAGAATATGGGAGCTGTCGAGCGCGAGCGAGATTTGGCGTCCCCTAGCGTGATTCTCTAACGCGGGCTGTCGCCAGCGTTTACGAGCTGTCGCGGTCAGAGGGCTGCAGTTCGAGTAGATTTGCTTACGCTCAAGTAGATTCTCTACTTGAATGGCAGAAAAATCAACATGAATGGCTGCACACTCTTGGGCAACACATGGTGCCGTTTGCGGTGATTTTTAGTGCTGCTAACACAACCGCAGCTAAATTGCAGTGCAAGCTCCATATTTTCCATCCGTTGGCAATTCTGCAGAATCTCACAGAGTTTTCTGTAACTCCGTGGAATTTCTCAGATCCACGTATTCCGCTCACCCCTAGTTAGGACCCACCTCCCTCTTGGGCACCCTTCGAGAGATGAGCCTGGGTAACTGGGCAATACTTGGTCCCCTGGTGCAAACAACATTTCCCCCCACCTCCCCTAGGCAGTGCTATGGAACACCTGTGAGGTGTAAGGACAGTCATTGTAGTGCCCACTCCCACCTTCCTCTTGACCACTGCAGCGAGTGTCCGATGCCTGGGTGTCTACGTGCATGTGGCCAACCATGAGGCTACCCCACAAATTACGACAGAAAAACTACGGTATTAAGGACAAAAGACTCCTGAGCCCATCAAACAGTTAGCATTAGGGATCAAAGGGAGGGTAAACAAAGGAGAACAATTCCAGGGCAGGTGACCAGGTAAAGCTGCAGGGTGTCCCGGCAGGGAAAAGAGGGCACTGCCATAAATGCTGACTGCCCTGGTGCCCTGCAGCTGTCCACAACCACCAATCTTGGTTGGAGCCAGGTTTCTTTGACTTTCTATTGCCCCTCCCAGGCTCCTGGTGAAAGTAAAAAAAAACAAGCCAACGGCAATGATGTTTGGGCCCGCACCTTTTAGTTGCATGGGAGGTCCGATGTTGTAGTCCCCTTTGTACATCATATTTGGCCAGAAGACCAACGTCACTAACACCAAGCAGGTGCTTACAAGGTGTTCCTGTTTAATCAAAGTTCTAAAATGTGCCCTTCCACTCCAAACCCCTTTTAACAGGCCCTGTGCTAATCAAGTCACAGGGCCCTTATTGACCCTATAAAGCTGATAATTAAGATGAGAATTTTACTGTGCTTCCCAAACGTTTTAGAACCACAACCCAGTTTTTAGAACGACAAACTTTTGCGACCCATCTAGCTTTAATGTACATGAGGCGGGCAATTTTTCAAATGTAACTAAAGCATCATGTAGTAGCGTTGTGTCATTCACAGACAGCACATTTTCCTTTGAAACGACCACTAAATTTGCACAGACGTGCAGTTTTACTGATAAAACTATATTGCACACAAATAATGTGTGGAAATCGGGTTTCAGTGAATATTTATCATCTGTGCATCACCAAGTAAAGTGTCTTGATTTGTTTGGATCGTGTTAAAATCTTTGTTGCCATCACAGTTCAGAATTATAAAATAATGTGCTTCATTTTTTCTTTCCTAACTGCTGAATGTGTACTGTTCATTTACAAGTATTTTGTTGTGTGTTACACAAAATGAAATCCTACAGCCTTTCTTTTCAAACTCCCAGTATTCCAGCAAGATTCTCACATCATTGGCTTTTCTTTCTCTGACTTCAAAAGTGACAGGAGTTTGTAAACACCAATCTCATGTCAAAAATAAGCACCTGTTTGTCAGAAGACGAAGCCGGGCATTGGACCTCTGTGTTTGAAGCGCAACAAATGTGACAAGATAAATACAGATCTGAAGGCACTTTTATTTATTGCTTGGATTTTCGTGATCCACCAAAAACCAGCTCACAGCCTACCAGTGGGGTCGTGACCCACAGTTTTTTATTGCAAACGTAGCCGCTACTATTAGGCATTAGCTTATGTTTTTTTCAGCGTCAGGCCTAGAGACGCATTTTGTTGTTTCGCCAGCCTCATGTATTCCAATAAACCAATAAATTCACTATATATATATATATATATATATATATATATATATATATATATATATATATATATATATATATATATATATATATATAAATGCGTCTGCCGAGACAATTTACTTTCTATGGATTATGTGCAATGAAAATTGAGGGAGAATAAAAGCCACTTCAATACAAACCCTTGCTGTGTCGGGCCCTTTCATATGTGAGGGGGTATTGGACCTTATGTAATACCAGTAACGCTGGCACTGGTTACCGGCACGCCCTCCGGTTTGGTGCAACGCGTCTGACAGCGACTTTGGAGTTTTGTATTAAAATACAACGCGTCGCCCCCCCAGCAGGAAATAATCATTGAACATCATCAATCTGCAAGGGGAGAGAGGCAGCAGTGTTTCACTGCGGAGGGAGTTTCAAGTGGACTCTCCGGGTTTATTTACGAACTGAAAATGGTTGCAGTTGTGAATGTGCCTCCCGTGAGCCAACGCTGTTGGGACACCACTGTGTGTCAGGATTGCCAATTACTTAATGGGCATTCTCGTCGGTTGAGGCATCACGCAAATGCAGCGGTTTTAAACCTAGCGCCTAATGGAGTCATCACGAGGAGGTAGTCCACCTTTAAGACCGGGGTGGGGTCCAGTCATGATTAGAGTGGGAGTGGCTGCAGTAACATTTAAAATGACCCCAGGTGAGACAGCGGGCCGTGAAAACCCGCACTGAAGAAAGCTGACAAGCTGAAACGCGTCTGCCAAGACGGTTTACTTTCTATGGATTATGCGCAATGAAAACTGAGGGAGAATAAAAGCCACTTGAATACAAACCCTTGCTGTGTCGGGCCCTTTCATATGTGAGGGGGTATTGGACTATATATATATATATATATATAACAAGCATTGTCGCTTAGGCTCCTGCCTCTTTGCGTGAGGAGTGTCCAGCGGGGTAGCGACCCCCAAACATCAAACAAGATCTGCATATTTGCTCAGGAACCCCAATTCCAGGTCAGAAATCACAGCGCTGGCACTCTTGATTAAATAAACGTATGTTTTATTCACACACGGCAGCAGATACTGTCCCAACGCGTTTCGGAGTTAACTCACTCCTTGATCACGGGTTAGGCGTCAACGTGCATTCTGCCTTATTTAAAGAGACAGATAATGTATTATGCAAACAACATGGAAAAGATACTTTGTTTCGTATTTACATTGTTATATAAGCCTTCAAAGAGTGATTAATGGCATTAAAATAAATAAACAATTCTGTTTGTTGGATTATTGCACAATTGTAAAACCGGAATACGGTGTTTAAACAAATTTAGTAAAAACGCCCAATGAGCAAACATTCCCTGTGACCCCTATATGGAAATTTTAATGCAATCACAATTAAAACACTGTTAGTGATTCCAGCCCCAGTGGGCAGAATTCTAATAAATGTTGGGTTATTGCACACTTGTATAACGGTATTTGAATGAATTTAGTGAAAAACACCTAATGAGCAAACATTTGCTGTGACCTCTGTATGGATAAAACATTTAGTTGCTTTCACAATTAAGACATTGTTAGTAATTCCAGCCCCAGTGGGCATATTTATAACAAATGAATCCATATCTCTACAAAGGCTTTTGCTGTTAGATACATCCTTTCCTTAGGCTGTTATTGACACAATCCTGCCCCAGTGGGCAAAATTAACACTTAATAATGTTCACAGTTACTCCCTCCTTGCAGCAACGTGTCCCAAAGCAGTACCATATTACAAGTGTGTACACAAGGGGTCAAATAATATATATGTGCAATTATACCCTAAACAATATCTCATATTGGGTAATAATACACTAATTCCAATGATATAACTATGCTGTCTTCAGCATTGTCCAAACCAAAGTTTTAAGTTGAGCTTGATAATCAATCAAAAATTTGAATGTACTCCAGCCATTTAACATCTAATCGTTTCTCCACTCTTTTAAACTTCTCCGTCTAAAATTAGAAGAACAAAGTACACTAATTAAAACCAATATAATGACACACAAATTAAAAAAGGCACTAGCCTATACAGGAGAAAAAGATGCATAATTGTAAAATTGAAACATGCTTAACCCAAATGTACTGCCATTTCTTCGTCCAGATTCAAACCTTTCGGAAACACAGTGTCATATTTTATTATCATCTTGGATTCGAGTCGTCTTAACTCTGTTGTCCGATCCCCCCCTCTTTCTTTCATGGGTATGGTGTCAAGTACTACAAATTTCATCAAATTGCAATTTTGAGCATGGTGTATTTTAAAGTGGCGAGCCACCGAATAGTGCTGGTCATTATTCCGAATGGCTCGCATGTGCTCTAAAACACGCTTCCTAGCCCTATGAATAGTGCTGCCTATGTAGGCAAGTTTACATGGACATATAAGCGCTTATACAACATACTCTGTATCGCAAGTGAGGTACATGTTAATGATGAATGGTTTCTGGTTTGATGACAACTGGACTCTTTTGCAACTATTACTGAACTTACAGGCTTTACATCGATTGCATGTATAAAAACCTTTAACATTCTGGCGAGTTATTTCAGGTTTAACCAGAGATTGACACAGTGAATCCTGTAGGCACTTGGCCTTTCTAAATGTTATTTGCGGGTACTCCCCAATAGCAGGTGCCAAATCTGGATCTGTCTGTAACACACCAATATTTTTTGAGAATCATTCTTAGATTTGAGGATTGATTGTTGTAAGTACTGATAAATCTGATTTTCTCATCTACTGTGTCTTTAGGCTTTGAACATAATAGACTATTTCTATCCAGTTTTCTCACTTTTTCAACCGCACCTGATACAGTTTTTTTTACTAAATCCTCTTTCTTTGAATCTTTGCTGCATGATAGCTACCTCATTGTTAAATCCTTCCTCACTGCTACAGTTTCGCCTGGCTCTCATCAATTCGCCGTAGGGGATACTTTCAATGAGAGTCCCCGGGTGGCAGCTGTTGGCTCTTAGTAGGCTGTTACCTGAAGTACATTTCCTATATAACCTACTTATCAGTTGGTCATCATGAGCAGTAAGTTCGATATCAAGAAACTTGATTGTAGTTTTTTCAATGCGACTAGTAAAAGACAGGTTAAGAGTATTTTGATTCAGGATGTCAACAAAATCGAGAGCTTCCTCTTGTGTGCCATCCCATATGCAAAAGATGTCATCAATATAGCGTACCCAGAGGACTGCGTGGGATTTAAATAATTCGATGTTATGGACCATTTGCTCCTCCCACCAGCCGAGGTACAGACCTGCAAAACTGGAGGCGAAGCAAGAACCCATCGCAGTCCCCTGGGTTTGTCTATAAATGACTCCATCAAAAATGAAAAAATTACTGTCGAGACATGCAGTGATCATCTCTATGATCATCTGAGTATGTAATATATACGAGATAGATCTTGATTTTAAAAAGTATTGACATGCATTAATTCCTAGAGTGTGCGGAATACAAGTATAGAGGCTATTAACATCAAGACTTAATAAAAGATATTCTTTTTTCCATACTATGTCATTGATGCATTTTAAGAAGTCTCCAGTATCACGTACATAAGATGGCAACATTTGTACTAGTGGTTAGAGAAAATGGTCCACGTATTTGGACGTGTTCTCCAGCATGCTGCCCCTCGAGGAGACTATGGGTCTCCCCGGAGGGGTAACCGCATTCTTATGCAGTTTCGGAAGCAAGTATAACGCTGGGATTTTAGGGAACCTGCATAATAAAAATTGAAATTCTTCAATTTCTAATATCCCCTTATCTTTCCATTCTGTCAGTTTATTTGTGTAGGCCTTGTTACTTAGAGCATGACTTTCTCGAGACGATTTCTCGTAACGATCACTGTCAATCAGTTGTTTCAGTCCCTCACTGAGATACATTGTCCTGGGCCACACCACAATATTGCCTCCCTTATCTGATTTTTTTATAATGATGCTGGTATTACTTTCCAATTCTCGTATGGCCTCAACATGGACTTTCTTAAGATTGTATGGTCCATGATATTTTCTAAAATTCATATTTTTCAATTCTTTGATCACCCCCTGTTCAAATACGTTGATTGCCTCATTTGTTATTTGGGGCAAGAAGATGGATTTGGGTCTAAAACCACATGGGGCACTCATGCCAATGTTAATGTCATTATTAATTATGTCAGTGATACAATTGTCCTCATTTGAGTCTGACTCGCCACCCATTTCGTGCATCATACATAATAAATCCAAATCATTGGCATCCAACACATTATGCGGTTCTTTGCATTGTTCAATCTTTTTTGGCATAGTCGCAAACCATTTTCTAATCTTCATTTTACGTACAAAATGAAACAAATCTACTCGACAATCAGTATAATTAAAATTTGCTGTAGGGCAGAATGAAAGTCCCAGGGATAAAACATACATTTGATTTTTAGTTAAAATCAAATTAGATAAATTTACCACAGTCTTGGTATCCATTATTTGGCCATTTTCTTGCCCCTTGTTACCACTCCCACTGGGCTTTCTTCCTCATTCTTTGGCTGCTGCCTGCCTCCTCGTCCGCGTCCTCTTTTGGCTGGTGTGCCTTTGTTGCCCAGGTTGCTTGCTCTTCCACTGGCAATGAGGTTGAACTCCTTTAAAAAGTTGGTTTTTACTCCCACTGGTTCTTTTATGACTGGTTCAGCATTTACAATCTGAATAGTGTCGCTTGCTTCAATGTTGGATCCTTCTGTAATGCATGGCACCGGTGACTCCACACTTGGTGTGCTAGCAGAAGTAGCTGGTTGATCCTCTCCTTGTATCTCAACTGTCGTCAACCTCAGATGATCAAATTTCTTACCAAAAGTGAGAATTTGACCCTTTTGGTAATCTATCTCGTCGCGACGGAATTTTCTTTGTTTTTTTTATTTTAATTTCCTCCTCCACTTTAGAAAGTCTTAATTCAATCTTCGCCATTTCCGTATTAAACTCATCCAGTTCATATATTTCCTGTAATTTGGCAGTTATGTCGTCTATTTCTTGTTTGAGCTTATCGCCATCCTTTTTTGCATATTTCACCAATATGCGCAGCATGAGTGTCGAACATTCATGATTATTATGCATCCATTCATCAAGCATATCCGGGTCTAGATTCTCAAAAGTTGATGTTATAAAAATTCTCAGTCCTCTAGGGACACAATTGCAGTCGATGTATTTCTGAAGCGCCTCTGCTTCCCACCATTTGGACTGCTCTTTTTTTAGAGCTCTCCACAGGCTGTCCCATAATTGTTTTTTTATTTTTTGCAGGGCTAGGTTCATTACAATTAGTTGCTTTATCGATTTCTTGTAAGGCGGCCGGTGTAAACAATTTCTCTGCCGCCTCTTTTCTCCTGGTATCTCTGTTTGCTGCCATTATTGCATGTGACTCGATATAAATCTTAACATACACACTTACACGAAAGAATAAAAGATATTTCACTCTTTCACGCAGCGCGCAACAGTCTCGTCCGAGAACCACTGCGTTCAATTACTCACAGCCTTTGTCAATTTCATGCTGACTCGCAAATCAGAAAAGAACTCGACGGTTTTACCTTCCGGTGCCGGTTCTCGGCTCGGCGTCCTCCGACTCCAGACTCAAAGGCCCAGCATGCATCCGTTTAGTTATGCCGTCTCCGTTCGTCTTGGATTGCAACAGTCACTATAGTAGCGATACAACGTGCGCCGCTACATCAAAGGCGGGCTGGAGCTTTTATTCAAATAAATCCAACAAGCATTGTCGCTTAGGCTCCTGCCTCTTTGCGTGAGGAGTGTCCAGCGGGGTAGCGACCCCCAAACATCAAACAAGATCTGCAATTTTGCTCAGGAACCCCAATTCCAGGTCAGAAATCACAGCGCTGGCACTCTTGATTAAATAAACGTATGTTTTATTCACACACGGCAGCAGATACTGTCCCAACGCGTTTCGGAGTTAACGCACTCCTTGATCACGGGTTAGGTGTCAACGTGCATTCTGCCTTATTTAAAGAGACAGATAATGTATTATGCAAACAACATGGAAAAGATACTTTGTTTCGTATTTACATTGTTACATAAGCCTTCGAAGAGTGATTAATGGCATTAAAATAAATAAACAATTCTGTTTGTTGGATTATTTCACAATTGTAAAATCGGAATACGGTGTTTAAACAAATTTAGTAAAAACGCCCAATGAGCAAACATTCCCTGTGACCCCTATATGGAACATTTAATGCAATCACAATTAAGACACTGTTAGTGATTCCAGCCCCAGTGGGCAGATTTCTAATAAATGTTGGGTTATTGCACACTTGTATAACGGTATTTGAATGAATTTAGTGAAAAACACCTAATGAGCAAACATTTGCTGTGACCTCTGTATGGATAAAACATTTAGTTGCTTTCACAATTAAGACATTGTTAGTAATTCCAGCCCCAGTATCTGCTGCCGTGTGTGAATAGAACATACGTTTATTTAATCACGAGTGCCAGCGCTGTGATTTCTGACCTGGAATTGGGGTTCCTGAGCAAAATTGCAGATCTTGTTTGATATTGATATATATTTATATATATATATATATATATATATATATATATATATATATATATTATTCGTAGGATGAATGTGTACTTTCTTGAAATTTCTAGGTATCTTTTCATATGTCTATTTTTGGATATGAGAGACAGACTTGTAATGAAAATATTTCGATCCTTAATATCTTGTTAATCAATTGATGCTTTTAATATCTCTTTTTAAGGGATTTCAGAATTTACAGGATACTCAGGGAAATAGCAGCACTTTACCATCTATTACAGTATGTTGCATCAGTAATTTGTTTTTTTAGGGTAGCATGGTATTTTTAAAGCATGTTGCACTTTAGCTGGATTGTGGAGTTCCAAGAACAAATAGATTGTATGAAAAGAAATCTAGGTTTCATGCACTTTCTTCCAAGCACTTTAATAATTTAGCACTTTATCAATAGCACTTTACTTTCTGATATTGCACTGATGGAAGTATAGCACTCCAAGTTAAGCATGTTGCACTTTAAATGATTTTTGATGATGCAAGAGTGAAATAACCAGGTAACAAGGAACCCAGATCTGCCTTAAGAGTTTTTGTTATGGCAATAGAATGGCTGTTGCAAATATATTCAGTGGATTGTAAGCTACTTGAACAGGCAGTTGTGTTCACAAGATTGAATAAAGGAACTCTATTAGAGACCCACCTTTGTATATATTAAGGGTCGATGTAAGGTGAGGCAAAATAGTATGTTGCCTGCAAAATCCTGATGTAAACTGGGATTGCAAAATTAAATATAGGAACATGATATGATTACTGAAAGAGTGCTTTACTATAATTAGTTAAATCATATCATCATGGAAATTTGCCCTTTGTGAGAAAATTAAAATTAATTAGAAAATCAATCAAGGGCAAGAAGCAAGAGGAAGAGATAAGGATGGAGGCAATAGAATGAATAAGAATATCGTGAATGACTCCATCACTCGATATAATTAAAAATGAGTAGGAAGGCGATACATTGACAGAAACAATTTACTTAAATGCTCAAGGTTTAGAATTAATATGTACAAATGGAAAAATGAATTTTCTGTTGTATCTTTGAAAATATTACAAATCTTTTATGGAAAATATGTTTTATACAAATAGATTCTGTATAAATTCACTTTAATGGTCTATTTGCCACTAGCTTAAATGTCATGTGTATTACTTGGCATACATTGCACGCAGTGTTCACTGATGTCAAAATAGTAAATGACATATGCGGTCTAGTGCTGATTTTAAAGGCGGCGGAGGGAATGAGGGATGTTGCCCTTTAAATAGACACTCTAGATGCTACCACTCTATGGCCCAGTTGAAGGCTCTGACTGAAACTCATAGAATTTTGTTGTCGCACACTATGCACTTGGCTGTAAAAAGAAAAGAAAAATATTTTTGAAGAACAGTTACCGGACTGTGCCGTTTTCCTGTTTAGCCTGGAATTGTGAGCTTTGGATTGCGGGTTTGTTGCTTCAGGATGTCACTGACCATGTCATGAGTGATGTAATATGTGACGTCATAAGCAGTGCATTGCGGGGGCGCGAGTTATAGTTAGCTGAACTAACTATAATGGGGGAATTTCTATGGTTTTGTACGAGTGAAATGTCCAACTAACTATAACTGTCCCTAAAACCTATGGTTTTTTCAGTGAATTTCAAAGGTTTTTTAAATGCTAATTTCTAACTATAACGTGTCTGAAACCTATGATTTTTTAAGTGAATTTCAAAGGTTTTTTAAATGCTAGTTTCTAACTATGCCTACAGAGGTAGGACATGTGAAGAAAGAAGAAAAAACGCACAGAAAGAAGCAAAAGATGTGCAGAAAGAACCAACAGAGGAGCAGAAAGAGGCCTTGTTGCAAAATCATCCTGTGCCCACAACTTTTTCAGACGGGTACTGGTGGTAACTGACTCTGACTAACCAGAGCCAGTGCTATGCTAAAAGACACTTAGAATACAGTGAAAACACCTACATACACTAGGGAACACTATGCGTTGGGGTACCCCTGTGATTAGCATGACCTCCTCTGCAAGTCCCTAGTACATAATAGAGCAGGGGGATTAAAACTACCTCTTAAAACGCGCTACAGGGCGCGTTTGCACAGTGGTGAAGGGAGGGGGGCCTGAGGTGACATGTGTGCAAACGCGCCCCGTGGCGCGTTTTAAGTTGCGGGATTAAGTCCCCTTGAATCCTGAGGGTCCCTGGGGCCCAACTAGCCCCCCAGGTACCTACAGTTAGGACCACAGAGCTGAGTTGCAGAGAGGCGTTCTGAGGCCACGCACCTTTTTCACCTCTCTGCAACGCAACTCTGTTGTGCTTACTGAAGGTACCTGGTGGGCTAGTTGGCCCCAGGGTCCCTCAGGATTCAAAG
>CAWUFW010028560.1:0-21390 GCA_963921515.1 Calotriton arnoldi | reverse complement strand
CGAACGACACGAACCAGCCATGAATCCCTTCGTCCCGATCACTGCAATATTCTACCACATCTACTACCCGGAGACAGGCCCGTGCCAGGCCGTGCGGTGGCGCAGAAGGTAAGTCAGACACCAACCACAAAACACATACAACACGCACACGACACATCACACACATACACCAGGGGAATCTGAATATACTTACACCAGCAACAGCAGCACCATAGGGGCGGGATGCCCATCACCAATGCCACATATGCACACAGGGGCCTGAATGCGCGCCACCACCCCAGCCCAGGGGGGCTGGATGCCTACCACCACCCTTAGCCAGGGGGGCTGGATGCCTACCACTACTACCACCCCCACCCAGGGGGGCAGGATGCCTACCACTACTACCACCCTCACCCAGGGGGGCAGGATGCCCACCACTACTACCACCCTTAGCCAGGGGGGGCTGGATGCCTACCACTACTACACCCTTAGCCAGGGGGGCAGGATGCCTACCACTACTACCACCCTTAGCCAGGGGGGGCAGGATGCCCACCACTACTACCACCCTCACCCAGGGGGGCAGGATGCCCACCACTACTACCACCCTTAGCCAGGGGGGCAGGATGCCTACCACTACTACCACCCTCACCCAGGGGGGGCAGGATGCCCACCACTACTACCACCCTTAGCCAGGGGGGCAGGATGCCTACCACTACTACCACCCTCACCCAGGGGGGCAGGATGCCCACCACTACTACCACCCTTAGCCAGGGGGGCTGGATGCCTACCACTACTACCACCCTCAACCCAGGGGGGGCAGGATGCCTACCACTACTACCACCCTTAGCCAGGGGGGCAGGATGCCCACCACTACTACCACCCTTAGCCAGGGGGGGCTGGATGCCTACCACCACCCTTAGCCAGGGGGGGCTGGATGCCTACCACTACTACCACCCTCACCCAGGGGGGGCAGGATGCCTACCACTACTACCACCCTCACCCAGGGGGGGCAGGATGCCCACCACTACTACCACCCTTAGCCAGGGGGGCTGGATGCCTACCACTACTACCACCCTCAACCAGGGGGGGCAGGATGCCTACCACTACTACCACCCTCACCCAGGGGGGGCAGGATGCCCACCACTACTACCACCCTTAGCCAGGGGGGGCTGGATGCCTACCACCACCCTTAGCCAGGGGGGGCTGGATGCCTACCACTACTACCACCCTCAACCAGGGGGGGCAGGATGCCTACCACTACTACCACCCTCACCCAGGGGGGGCAGGATGCCCACCACTACTACCACCCTTAGCCAGGGGGGTGCCAGATGCCCACCACTACCACCCTTAGCCAGGGGGCAGGATGCCCACCACTACTACCACCCTTAGCCAGGGGGGCTGGATGCCTACCACCACCCTTAGCCAGGGGGGCTGGATGCCTACCACTACTACCACCCCCACTCATAGGATGGACAATGCATGACACAACAAGCACACCACAACCTAGGGAATGCAAGATTAAGACATCCCCCCACCACCATGACAAGCGTGTGAGCAGGCTGTGTCAAATGCCTACAACACCGAACATGACATTGAACATACAATGTGACCCCCTAGCACATGTGCCACACATATATGTGTGTGGCACCCACAATGCAAGCAGCCCATGACCATTGTGGCAATGGGGCCTAAACCCCCATCATCACAGTGACCAAAAGGCAAGTGTGGGGTCCATAGCTGAAGCACATTTTGACCATTGTGGCAATGGGGCCTAAACCCCCATCATCACAGTGACCAAAAGGTAAGTGTGGGGTCCATAGCTGAAGCACAGTTTGACCATTGTGGCAATGGGGTCTAAACCCCCATCATCACAGTGACCAAAAGGCAAGTGTGGGGTCCATAGCTGAAGCACATTTTGACCATTGTGGCAATGGGGTCTACACCCTCATCATCACAGTGACCAAAAGGTAATTGTTGACAAAGAAAGAGCTGCAACTGCCAAACTGCATGGATCATTCCTGGTCACAGAACCAAAAACTCATCTGTGGCAAAGTAGTGTATGTGTCCCATTGCAACATAAATTGGGGGAGCCAAATACTGCAGTGCAAATGAAACATTCCTTTGGCCATGTGCAGACAAACAACACCCATGGTGGCTGAGACCGTCAACAGTCATCAATGACACAATGACAGAAGTGACCATCAGAATGCAGAACCACATATTTGCACCAATGGGCACACAAATGCAGATACCCTGTGGAGACAGCAGATGTGAGGTGAACAGATACCATACCATGGCAGCAATGGGACACACAAACCATGATCACTGTGCTGACCGATGACCTAGGAGTCCCAGGGACAGCAGGGGAAACACACCAAACAACATACAGCCAATGGCACACCCAAGATATGCCAATGCAGTGGTGCAGATGCACAAACACAAACAGGCAGACCAACACTGTCATCATACACAGCAGGTGAGGGGTGGGGGTGCCATTGTCCCCAGGCAACAACACAACACATGAGGAGAGCTGAATACCAATCATACAGATGTGCATACACTGCCACACTAAGGTAACTCATGGATCCAAATCCCCTATGTGGGCAAGCAGGCATTGACAGGTGAGAGGGAGCACAAAACACACATGTCACACAGGCACGTAGGAACAACAACTGACACAGCAAGTCACAGACACACCACAGCACCACCCCCAGGGCCCCCACAATGTGGTGACCCTGGGCTGAAGAAAAATACCACTGTGATGACAAAGCTAAATGTCGTTCACACTGTGAACCACAGTCAGGTGTCCTGAGCAACTAACTACCATCACACCTACACAAGCACAAATCAATCAGCATGGCCAGTAAGCCAAGGCCAACATGGAGGCAGGGGACTAGCCGGGCAACAACTCTCATCTGCACACACTCAACACCACACCCCTCGACCTCCAACAATGTGCAGCAGTGAAGTACACATGCACTGGTGACATTGCACATGCACCCATTACTATTCCAGGGTGGTGGGTGGGAACCAAGGTGTAGAAACACATCACACATGGACACTCAACAAGACTCCTGAATGTCTGACACACTGCACACTACGCTGTACATGGACATGACGGCAATACCACACCGACCAATGGGATCCCAGCCACAGTCACACACCAATGAAGAAACCAAGGTCACCCACAAAGAACACACATAGACAACAACCAACATTGCAGCCCGGACCCTAAGGAGTGCCAGCAGTCACACACACAACGTGTCACAATCACTGAAAGATAACACAAACTGGAAATCACATGACAGGGGCAAACAACAAGTGCCAAAGGGAAACCTGACTGTGACCCATCTGCGTCAGCACACAAACTCTGCCCTGACAGCAAACACACCTATGGGTGACACCCTGATGACCAGTAATGTGCCATGCACCCACATCACAGAGAACACAGGGAGAAGACTTTGGGGGAACATAGCTCAAGTCAGCAAGCATCACAAACAGGTACAACACTAGGGATCACAGCATGCGCAGATGAATGGAAGTGAACACACAGACATGCACATACAACACACACCTTGGGCGCAGGCAATGTCACACGTGTACACACTGCCATGAGGGGACTCCACTCCTGTGTGAGGAAAGCTGTGCCATATGTTGCCTCAGTAGGGCCCCATCATGTCAGCTGAGCACTTGGTCACACAATCAACAATTAGCACCAAATGAGGGCTCCCATCACATCAGCCTGGTCATGGATGTGCCAACGGAATCATCAGCACAGATCCAACACACTTGTATAGCAATGTTGCACTGACTACACGGATGAGTCCCTCCCCATTGATGCCCAAACCTGCATGTCCACTGGAGATGGCAACACGGTCAGGGAAGTAGACAAATGCAACGATGGCAGGCACAACAGATGTGCAGGGGTGGAAGCCACAGATGTGAAATTGCCAATGTAAGTAGGAAACCCATTGCCAAATACTGAACACATGACACCCTCAGATGCTGCTATTGATGACATGGATACACCACATGATAGGACACATTCCCCCTGGACCACATGGGTTCCTGCACAGTAACACTTCATAATCATGAGACCAGATATCACCATCACTGCAGCAAGGGCATGGTTAGCTGCACCAACAACATGTACATCTGAAGCATGAGCACTAGAGAAAAGAAAGTTGCTTTATTCAGCATATGTGTTGAGGCCAAACGAAGTCCTGAAAAAAGAGCAAAGGCCAATGGCCAGTCCATTGTCAAAGTTCAAACAGGGTGACACTGGCAGATGTCACCCTACGCATGCCTGCACAATACCAGGGACAATCCACTAGGAGGGGCAACCGGGGGCAGGCCAGGCACCGCAGGGACAGGATCAGGGCTCACCAGGGGGAGTCAGGGAAGGGGTGGTGGGTGCTGGAGAGCCACTGACAACTGCAGTGGAGGTGTCTGACATGGTGTGTGCCGGCACAACTGGGGGGCATGACACAGATGTCGTGGGTGCCGGCACAACTGCAGTGGACCCTGCAGATGGGGTGGACAGGTCCGCCACTGCAGTGCCCAAGTCAGACAGGGCGGTAGTGGACTCCACTGCAGTGCCTACCTCCAGGGGAGGAGAATGGGGAACAGGCAAGGTGGGTTGGACAGAGGGGGAGGACACCCTCACCACATCAGTGGCACAGACAAGCGCAGCGGGGGGTGTGGTGCTGGGAGAGCAAGTGGCAGGGGGAGAAGGCCGGAGCATCTTGGGGATGGTATATCTGTGGGTGGGGGAACCTGGGGCAGGGTGTGGTGGGGGCACCTGTGCAGTGGGGGCCTGAGGGATGGAGGACGGAGACCTTGTGCCTGAGCTGCAGGGCGGTGGCGGGGTCTTGCTCTTAGCACTCCGGGGGGACTTGCGGGTGGGGGCCTCAGTCCGTCTGCGCCTGGGGGAGGGTGTCCGGGGGCGAGGGGCACTCTGCTCCGTGTGGGTGGGCTTCCTCTTCCCCCGGGATGCTGGAGCAGCTTCATCGGTGGGGAAGAGGCCGAGGTCACAGAGGAAGAGCTGCTGTGACTTTGGGGTTGCAGGTGAGGCAAGGGAGGGTGCTTTGGAGGGAGAGGGAACTGAGGACTGCGCAGTGCATGTGGATGCGTGTGTGTGTTCCAGGGCCCCATCCCCTGTGAGTCTGGCTTCAGTCCCCTGAATGTGCTTGCGTGTGCGTTTTGTCATTGGCGTGTGTGTCAGTGTGCTGGATGTGTGTGTGCTGGTGTGTGCCAGTGTGTGTGTGCCTGGGATGGGTAAGGTGCTGGGGAGTGTGGATGGAGCAAAGGCAGGAGGGGTGAGGGACCGTTTGAGGAGGGACACTGCTGCCGTCAGGGAGGAGTCCATGGACCTATTGCCCCTCTGTAGGTCAGACATGCCCGATGAGATGCCCTCCATGAACGACACCAGCTGAGTCAACAGCGCGGTGTGCGCATGGAGGACACTCAGCATGGCTGTCTGCCCTACATGGAGCTGGCGAAGGAGGTACACAGACTCCTCACTCAGGGCAGCAGGGGACACAGGGGCAGGGGGTGCGGTGCCTGGCCCAAAGGAGACACGCTCCCGGACATGGGAGCCTCCACGGACCTGGGGAATGGGAGCCAATGGGAGGGCGGTGGTGGTGCTGGTGGTGGCGGGGACAGCAACACTAGCTGGGGTGTGGTGGCTGCTGACACCCGCCTCCACAAGGGAGTCATCCTCCGAGTTGCTCTGGTCCTCAGCTGAGGTGGATGCTGCTGAGGACTCCTCGGTGTGGCTCCCCTCGCCCTCCGTGCCACTGGGTCCCTCCGACCACTCCTCGGCTGCTGACCCAGTCTGGCTCTCCGGCTCCTCCTGGTCCGTGGAGCTGTCCCCTTCCGTGGCCGTGGATGTATCTGCAAACAATGGGGAAACAGACAGACATCAGTCACCTGCACATAACGCACACACCACTGTGAGCACAGCACATCACAGAGCAAGCCCTGGCATCATTAGTTGTACATTGCTAAAAGTGCACTAATTGAACAGGAGAAGTCAATTGTCAGTCTGATGCCAAGCATGGCACTCACATCCCACATGGCCTTGCACCCATCTGTCTGGTGTCTGTTGGATTGCAACACCCCAGTGTTGACACATGCACCAAGTACACAGTAGTTGGACAGTGCAGAGGACACGGTGTGGACACATCACAGCTCTTGCCACTGAGTCAGTACAGGTTTACGGATGTAAGGGATGCCCAGAGTCAAATAGGAAATGCATGTGATGCATACCAGCGACAGACACCATGATGCACCCATGTCCTGATAGCCAGCGCCACTATGGTGTGCATGTAGCACATGTCACTCCCCTGCAGGATCACCAATCAGTAGACACATGCCATGGCGGAGGCATGACTGCAAAGTCATACATCACTGTCTCAGTGATGTATGACTTTGCAGCCAGACAACAACACTCTGCACTGTGTCACAATAGTAGGTCATGGGGAATGCAAGTCCTGGAGCTGCACAAGTGCACATGTACATCCCCCCCACAACACATCCTCTTAACCCTCATCTGTCCAGGTCATACCTATTGGACATATGGGAGACCTGTGACACTACCCTACATGTCAGAATACAGGCATTGTGTAAGCAATGGACCCACCCATGATGCCCACCACAGAGTCAGGGAAACAGATGCTGTCTCCCACCTTGAGTCAAGCAAACTGCAAGGACACAGTCCTAAGTGACAGAATTCCCTGCATGTAAGGGCCACACCTGGGTATCAGATGAGGAGTGGGCAGTGCACAATAGAGGGACATGGCTCCTGGACAACATGACTGCTGTACTGTGGCAGTTCAACCTGGCCCGAGGAGGGCACATAACATGTTAGACAGAGTACACAGTGCAGTCTTTGACTCACCCCCTCCTTGCTGCTCTCTGGCCTTCAGCTGCCCATCCAGGTCTGGAAAGACCACCGCCAGGATCCTGAGCATGTGGGGGGTCAGGGTCCGTGTTCCGCCCCTCCTGCGAGGAGGCGACAGCTTCAGCTGGACCCGTGCAATCCTCCGGGTCCAGCCCCGAAGGTCCTGCCACCTCTTTTGGCAGTTGCGGATCCGGCGCTTGTAGACCCCCACGGACCGGACAGCCCGGACGATGTCCTTCCAGATCTCATGCTTCCGATGGGCAGAAGCCTGTCAGGATGACAAAGTGATAAGGACATTACTACACATGCAACATATCCGTGCATGACACAGTTGCATATACATGTCGCAATCACAGGGGCACATGGTGTACCCAGGCAGTGCACGGCTGCCCATGGACAGTTTTCCAGAAGTCACTACATGGTATCATAGCATGGGGAGTAAAACCCTGTTCAGAAGCACTGTCACTGCACCATACCTGTCCAGTGCAAGTCACTACACACTATGGGGGGTGACAACTACTCAGTGAGCCTGCTAGCCAGTGGTGTGCTGACTCTCAGCCTTGCTAGTCAGACAAAATGCACATTCAGAAAGGCAGTGCACAGAACACTCACCTGCTCCCCTGGTGTCCCATACAGCTTGCTGTACTGTGGAAGTAGGCTGTCCAGCAGGGCCTGGTTCTCTTCAAGGCTGAAGGCTGGGGCTCTCTCCACAGTACGTGCCATTGCAGGGTCCAGAGGGGCAGAGACAGCAGCAGTGCAGTGGCAGATGTCGTCCTGGAGCATGTAGTGCAGGCAAGTGGGCTCTCAGGGGAACATGCAGCAATATATATGTGCTGGAGAGGCAGATACTGTCCCTTGTGTCCAAAGTGATAGGTCCAAGTCGTTTGCATCTTCTGAATCTGGCCAATCCATGGAATAGCAGCACCAAAACACGCCCACAGCATCCTTCAAATCTTCAACTTCATGACATACATTATTTTGCAACATTGTTGTGGGTGACCAACTGATTTTCCAGCAACCGACTCGTTCGAATATTCAAAAACGCGTCCGTTGCCAGGCAAGCCCATTGTCAATGGGTGCGCACCGATCGGTCCATTGCTGTTCAACGCGCACAGGGGTACAACGCGTACCCGCACACATTGAAAGCAATGGGCCGGCCGGAGGCACCGATCGGTCCATTGCTGTTCAACGCGCACAGGGGTACAACGCGTACCCGCACACATTGAATGCAATGGGCCGGCCGGAGGCACCGATCGGTCCATTGCAGTACAACGCGCACAGGGGTACAACGCGTACCCGCACACATTGAATGCAATGGGCCGGCCGGAGGCACCGATCGGTCCATTGCTGTTCAACGCGCACAGGGGTACAACGCGTACCCGCACACATTGAAAGCAATGGGCCGGCCGGAGGCACCGATCGGTCCATTGCTGTTCAACGCGCACAGGGGTACAACGCGTACCCGCACACATTGAATGCAATGGGCCGGCCGGAGGCACCGATCGGTCCATTGCAGTTCAACGCGCACAGGGGTACAACGCGTACCCGCACACATTGAATGCAATGGGCCGGCCGGAGGCACCGATCGGTCCATTGCTGTTCAACGCGCACAGGGGTACAACGCGTACCCGCACACATTGAATGCAATGGGCCGGCCGGAGGCACCGATCGGTCCATTGCTGTTCAACGCGCACAGGGGTACAACGCGTACCCGCACACATTGAAAGCAATGGGCCGGCCGGAGGCACCGATCGGTCCATTGCTGTTCAACGCGCACAGGGGTACAACGCGTACCCGCACACATTGAATGCAATGGGCCGGCCGGAGGCACCGATCGGTCCATTGCAGTACAACGCGCACAGGGGTACAACGCGTACCCGCACACATTGAATGCAATGGGCCGGCCGGAGGCACCGATCGGTCCATTGCTGTTCAACGCGCACAGGGGTACAACGCGTACCCGCACACATTGAATGCAATGGGCCGGCCGGAGGCACCGATCGGTCCATTGCAGTACAACGCATCACTGTACATGTGACTGGCATATGTCAGCATGCCTGTCTCAGATGGACATATGCCAGCCACAGATAGCTCCCAGGGAGTGAGGGGCACACCTACATCACGACAGCCTGTCCAAACCTTATCATAAGGCATGTAAGGCTGCATTTCCTATTGTGTGTATGTTGGTGTACATGTTGTCCTGTGGGTGTCACCTGTGGGCAGCCACCCCCAGGCTGTGCACGTGTTCATGGGGACAGGATCATGGGTGTTACGTGTACGTGACCACTGTGATGTGCAACTGTTCATATCTGTGCATGTGCCATGGTCACATTTCACAGTGGTGTTTGTGTATGTCATGTCACATACCCCGTGAGTCCCATGTGGGACGGTATGTTTGAGCCAGGGTGTCCCAGTGGCACAATAGTGATGGCCCTCCACAGTCTTTGTGCATGTAGTGTTTACAATGTCTCTGATTTCATGTGCACAATGGGAGACAGTCTCCACATCCACGTTGTGTGTGCATGGACTCTGATGTTGTGCGTGTGTGTCACAGACGTCCATGGCTCTCCTGCCATGGCAAGTGTGGCCACTACCTGTGGGGGTCATGTTTGTTTTGTTGTGGTGTACACATGATACTCCAGGTGATGCCAGTGTCCATGTGGCATTACAGGGTCCCTGGGAATGTGCCTGTCGTTGAGCTGTGGTGCCTGGGGCACATCTGTCCTCACATGTCACTGGGGGGGTGACTGTGACACAGCATCATGATATCCAATGGGCCAACCTGGGACAAATTGATGCCACCTGTAGGACCGTGTTGACAGATGTTGGCCATGTATGTACCATAAATGTCGTTCCGGTACTGCACACTTCATGTAGTTGTGCCTCATGATGATGTATGTTGGGATCTTGAGTGTGTTCAATGCCGCATATGTGGGGTGACTGACGATCTTGCTTACTTCTCCTCTGCACTGCAGGGCTCCTGCTGTCCATCGGCCATTCCCAGACCTGGCAACGATGGTGGAACGGGACAGCATCCGACGGTACCGCTTCACCAGGCAGCTGATTGAGGATTTGGCAGTGCAGTTGTCCCCACATTTGCAGCCTGGCCGGCCGTATCCTACAGCGCTGACCCCCAAGGTGAAGGTGATGGCAGCCCTACACTTCTTTGCCACCGGTACCTTCCAACATACTGTGGCGTCTGCTGGTGGGATGTCACAGACCATGTTCAGCCGTGTGCTCCGCGATGTTTTGGCGGCAATGTTGCTCTTCCTGAACCGGTACATCTATTTCCCTAGACTGCGACGACTCACTGACGTGAAGAGTGACTTTTATGCCCTGGGGAGGATGCCGCATGTCATTGGCTCCATTGATGGGACACATGTGGCTTTGGTACCACCACAGGCCCAGGAGCAGGCCTACAGGAACCGCAAGCACTACCACTCGGTCAATGCACTGGTGGTGTGTCTTGCAGACATGACCATCACACACGTGTGTGCCCGTTTCCCTGGTTCAGCACACGATGCCTTTGTGATGAGGAGTAGTCGCATCCCCAGGTTGATGGCACAGATGCAGAACCAGCGTGCCTGGCTTGTCGGTGTGTACTGACTTTGTGCCATTGTGTGTGATCTGATCTGTAGTATTCCGCCCACTTTTCCAAGTCAGCTGATGTGCACTTGTCTGTCCGTAGGTGACTCGGGATACCCCAACATGCCGTGGTTGCTGACACCCCTCAGGAACCCTGTGACACCTGCCCAGATGCGCTACAATGAGGCACATGGTCGGACCAGGAGAGTGATTGAGCGGACCTTTGGTCTCCTGAAGAGCCGCTTCCGCTGCCTGGACAAGACCGGAGGGTCCCTCCCATATGCCCCTGCGAAAGTGTGCAAGATTATCATCGTCTGCTGCATGCTCCACAACCTGGCAGTGCGGAAGGAGTTGCCTCTCATCCAGGATGACGATGACCAACATCCGCCACCTGTGGAGGATCCTGGCCTGGACCACGATGCCAGTGACGATGATGATGATGATGGTGATGGTGATGTCCGCACACAGCTCATCACCAACTTCTTTAGCTGAATGTGAGTATCCTGAGGTGTCATGTGAATGATGTGAGTTGGCATGATGTGTGGGTGGTGCTCTGGTGCTGTTGGAGTGTGTCCATGGGCTACTTGACAGGATGTGTGTTGCGATGTGTGGTGACAGGTGGGCTGTACTCCCCAACAGTGTTGACATGCTAACTTGGTTCTGGGTGGGTATCTTGTAACATGTATTGTGCATGAGTTTTGCTGTTCTGTCCTGTACTGCATTGCTTTTGACTGTGTGTCATTTCTGTCCTTCACAGGGTACTTTCAGATTCGTTTGGTGAACTGTGTCCACCGACGACGTGATTGCACATCCAGGCTGGTAGCTGTTGTGTCCCTACAGGTGATGTGCGCCACACCCATGGACTTCCTTCAGTCTACAGTTGTTGACTGTGTGCCCGCTGCCAGGTGGGATTACCTTGCATCTGTAGTGGTTACAGCATGTTGCAACTGTGTAATAAACCTGTGCTTCACTTTGTGATGTGCGTTGTCTGTGGTCACACATTTGACTGCCATTTGCTTACTGCACCTGTGGGCTACTTGACTACAACTGGGAATGGGTGTGGTGTCTGTGCATTGCACCGTCTTCCCTGGCAACATCAGTGTAGGCAATGAGTCAGATGGCCTAGGTGTGTATGTGTTGTGTAGCCCTGGTGGTGTGTCTCCCTCATATGTGTCACGTTGCCTGTACTCACATGCCTGTGTTGTCCTTGCTGTTGCAGTTCGCATACACTGTGTAATTTTGCAGTTCATCATCCCCATAACAGCACCCACGTTGGAATCACGACAGAGGCAAGTATGGTGTATTAGTGTGTTTATTGTGATAATAGTGCATAGGATGGATTGTGCTGTACATGAATCTTGCAATCCCAAGTTCCTAGATGAATAGAAAGTCCAGGTAGACAGGATCCCCAGTATCGGGGCCACTGTTGTCTGACACATTGTTCCAACTTATACTCCCCATGCAATGTGTGGGAGTAGTGTTGCCATCAACAGGGTGAACAGTCTGTGCACAAAGGCGAAAATCCAGAACAGGTTCAGGCTTCCTGGGAGTTGCGCTTGGCCATCAGCCTCTCACTTTCCCCTCCTCGGACGACCCCTCTTCTTGGGGGGGGGCCCTCAAGTGCAGGCTGCTGCGGTGCAGGGGACTCTCCGCCAGAGTCCTCCTCCCTCCCTGTGGCAGTTGCAGTTTGTTCGGTACCAGATGTTGTTGGCACACAGGGAGGTGTGGACTGGTTGCTGTTCATCTGGCGGAGGCATTGTAAAATGTCCCTGTGCACCGCCGTCATCTCATGTAGTACATCCCACTTGGACTCCACGCGGGTCATGTGGGAGTCCACACGTGACATGTGGGAGTCCACACGTGACATGTGTGACTCCACTTGGGACATGTGGGAGTCCAAGCGGGCATGATGGGCAGCCTGCTGCTGTTTAATGTCTCTGAGGAGCCCCACTACCTGGCTGAGCTCTCCGGTGCTGGACTGGTACGCATCAGCTATGCGTACCAGTTGTGGGTCTTCATGCACACCAGCAACGTCTGCAAGCAGCGACCTCTGTCTCCCACCCCTCCCACCACCCCTGCTGACATGTGCAGTGTGTGCAGTTGCACGCACAGATAACCCTGGTCCACCTTGGGGGTTGGTGGTGGTGGTGGTGTCCATGGCCCCAGGTTGGTCCAGGGTCACTGCGCTGGTGTTGTTCCTTATTCTGTCCATGTCGGCAGGGATGGTATTCGTGGTGACAGTCGTTGGAGGGGTGGGTGCAGGGGGTGCAGCTGGTGGACCTGCTGGTGCTGCAGCTGGTGGTCCTGCTGGTGCAGCATGTTGACTTGCACCGGATGTGCCAGGTTGTTCTTCATCGTCCGAGGAGGACAGAGGCTGTACGACGCCAGTGAGCTCGGCATCCTCTTGAGCCTGGGACTGGGACTCCTCAGCGTCTGCTGCTGTGTCCCTATCATCACCTGTTTTTGGGAGACACAAACAATGTATGTCATGTTTCTGCAGGCATCAGTGGTTGACACACCTGACAGTTGTGACTGTGCCTCGGGGTGCGGGCCTGTACATTGTATTGTCCTAAGTCGTCACAGTCAGGGGTTGATATTGGTGTGGCACATTGTCCTGCATTATTTGGGCATTTCTATGTATTCTCTGGGGTGTGAACATGGTCTGCATTGATTGTGTTTGGTTGACAGCCAGACCTCCTTCCCACCCACCCACCCACCCAGTCAGTTATCCCACCATGGAACGTGCTTGCATTGCAGGGAGTGTAAGTTGTCTCTCAGGATGTCAGTCAGTGGTGTCCTGCTGTTTGTTGGTGCACAGTTGGCAGCAGGGCCTTGTGCTCCCCACAGCAGTAGCCAGTGTCAGCCATCTTGTGAGTCCTTCTCCACTCCCTGTGATGTGAGCATGGTTCAGGGTGGTGTTGATGGGACAGTTGTGGGGGTGAGCTATGTCTGTGACTACGTCTCCCATCATGCTATTGCCTCCACCCCCTTCCCAGCATGCCCATGCTTCCTTCCTTTTGACTCTGCTTCCCTGTGGGGTGGGCTGGCTGTGCTGACAGGATGGCTGGGAGTGTTGTCCTGGCAGTTGTTTGGCTAAGAGTCCCAAGAGTGTCCCTGTGCTTCACACAACATAACCCAGGGTGGTGGTGCTTTGTGGGATCTTGTGTTAGGATGGAGGGCATTGCATTCTACCAGGTGGGTACTGTGGAGTTTGTGTTGGGGGGGTGTGAGGGGAGGTGCTGGTGACTATAGTCAGTGCTGCAAGTCCCCCTTCCCACCCAGCCAGCCAGATAGCCCACCATGGAACGTGCTTGCATTGCAGGGAGTGGAAGTTGTCTCTCAGGATGTCAGTCAGTGGTGTCCTGCTGTTTGTTGGTGCACAGTTGGCAGCAGGGCCTTGTGCTCCCCACAGCAGTAGCCAGTGTCAGCCATCTTGTGAGTCCTTCTCCACTCCCTGTGATGTGAGCATGGTTCAGGGTGGTGTTGATGGGACAGTTGTGGGGGTGAGCTATGTCTGTGACTACGACTCCCATCATGCTATTGCCTCCACCCCCTTCCCAGCATGCCCATGCTTCCTTCCTTTTGACTCTGCTTCCCTGTGGGGTGGGCTGGCTGTGCTGACAGGATGGCTGGGAGTGTTGTCCTGGCAGTTGTTTGGCTAAGAGTCCCAAGAGTGTCCCTGTGCTTCACACAACATAACCCAGGGTGGTGGTGCTTTGTGGGATCTTGTGTTAGGATGGAGGGCATTGCATTCTACCAGGTGGGTACTGTGGAGTTTGTGTTGGGGGGTGTGAGGGGAGGTGCTGGTGACTATAGTCAGTGCTGCAAGTCCCCCTTCCCACCCAGCCAGCCAGATAGCCCACCATGGAACGTGCTTGCATTGCAGGGAGTGGAAGTTGTCTCTCAGGATGTCAGTCAGTGGTGTCCTGCTGTTTGTTGGTGCACAGTTGGCAGCAGGGCCTTGTGCTCCCCACAGCAGTAGCCAGTGTCAGCCATCTTGTGAGTCCTTCTCCACTCCCTGTGATGTGAGCATGGTTCAGGGTGGTGTTGATGGGACAGTTGTGGGGGTGAGCTATGTCTGTGACTACGACTCCCATCATGCTATTGCCTCCACCCCCTTCCCAGCATGCCCATGCTTCCTTCCTTTTGACTCTGCTTCCCTGTGGGGTGGGCTGGCTGTGCTGACAGGATGGCTGGGAGTGTTGTCCTGGCAGTTGTTTGGCTAAGAGTCCCAAGAGTGTCCCTGTGCTTCACACAACATAACCCAGGGTGGTGGTGCTTTGTGGGATCTTGTGTTAGGATGGAGGGCATTGCATTCTACCAGGTGGGTACTGTGGAGTTTGTGTTGGGGGGGTGTGAGGGGAGGTGCTGGTGACTATAGTCAGTGCTGCAAGTCCCCCTTCCCACCCAGCCAGCCAGATAGCCCAACATGGAACGTGCTTGCATTGCAGGGAGTGGAAGTTGTCTCTCAGGATGTCAGTCAGTGGTGTCCTGCTGTTTGTTGGTGCACAGTTGGCAGCAGGGCCTTGTGCTCCCCACAGCAGTAGCCAGTGTCAGCCATCTTGTGAGTCCTTCTCCACTCCCTGTGATGTGAGCATGGTTCAGGGTGGTGTTGATGGGACAGTTGTGGGGGTGAGCTATGTCTGTGACTACGACTCCCATCATGCTATTGCCTCCACCCCCTTCCCAGCATGCCCATGCTTCCTTCCTTTTGACTCTGCTTCCCTGTGGGGTGGGCTGGCTGTGCTGACAGGATGGCTGGGAGTGTTGTCCTGGCAGTTGTTTGGCTAAGAGTCCCAAGAGTGTCCCTGTGCTTCACACAACATAACCCAGGGTGGTGGTGCTTTGTGGGATCTTGTGTTAGGATGGAGGGCATTGCATTCTACCAGGTGGGTACTGTGGAGTTTGTGTTGGGGGGTGTGAGGGGAGGTGCTGGTGACTATAGTCAGTGCTGCAAGTCCCCCTTCCCACCCAGCCAGCCAGATAGCCCACCATGGAACGTGCTTGCATTGCAGGGAGTGGAAGTTGTCTCTCAGGATGTCAGTCAGTGGTGTCCTGCTGTTTGTTGGTGCACAGTTGGCAGCAGGGCCTTGTGCTCCCCACAGCAGTAGCCAGTGTCAGCCATCTTGTGAGTCCTTCTCCACTCCCTGTGATGTGAGCATGGTTCAGGGTGGTGTTGATGGGACAGTTGTGGGGGGGCAATATGTGTGACTGCGACTCCCATGATGCTATTGGCTACACTGACTTGGCCAGCATACACAGAATTCCTTCCTTTGAGTGGTCTTCACTGTGTGTTGGTGTTGTTGTGGTGGCTACATGTGTGGATGTGTGTGTTAGTTCTATTTGTGCCACTGCCTAGCTGTAGTTGTGGTTGTGTTTGTACATGTGTTGGCACAGTTGGATGTGACTTTTTTGATGGCATGTGTTGTGTTTATCTGACTGACATACACATTTTGGGATGATTCTGTTCTAGTTGCTGTGTAATTGCTATGTGTGCATGGTTTGACTCTCCCCTTGACAGTGATGTGTGTGTTTTGTGGCAGTTTATTGTGTACATTTGTTGTGTACTCACCAGGCTCTGGGATGTTCTCTAGTCCATATACGCTCACTGGCGGAAGGATGGCCCGCACCTTCTCCTCCCAGGGCCTGAGGTATATTGGCTTGGCAGGAGGGCCACTGCCGGTCTGTTGGCTGTTGCTGTAGTCTATCTTCAGCAGGTCCCGTACCCTCCTGCGCACGTCATACCACCTGTTCTGGATGTCCGTCTTTGTGCGCCGACATGATGATTGGGCGTTCACCCTGTTGATGATCCTCTCCCACATCTTGGTTTTCTGCGACATGGGGGTCTGTTGGACCAGAGTGCCAAACAGCTGTGGCTCCACCCTGAGGATCTCGTCTACCAGGACTTCCAATTCACAATCTAGGAACTTGGGATTCTTCTTGGGGGGCATGGTGATGGGTGGTGATGGTGAGTGATGTGTGTGTTGGTGTGCAGGTGAGGGTGTGTGAGTGTGTGTTTTGCTGGGTGTATGTGAGGTAGGTATTTGTTGGTGTGCTGATGGTGTGTGGCTTGTGTGAGGGATGAGCTGTGGGTGTGTGGTTGCTTTCTCTTGGGTGCTGGCAGTGAAATGGCATTTGCAAAGGCTCATGGTAGTGATTTGTGTCCTTTATATAGGTGGAGTTGTGGGTGTGTCTTTGTTCTCTGTCCCCACCCCCCCCCAGTGTTTATTGGCTTGGTAATTGCTTGTTTGGCCTTTTTTTGGTTGATTTTTCCTTTGTGCTGTTTGTGTATGTTGGAAACGTTCTTGTGACCGAGTCGGACCCTGCATTGGTCTCGTACGGTGTTTTCCGTTTCGTTCACGCTGTGTTTGTGCAGTTTTGTATGCTGCGTACGCGTCGGTCGCGGTGTATTGTGTTGCTTCGGCTCGGTTTTGTATGCGTGTCGGTCGTACGGCTTGTCCTCCGTCCGACTCGGTCGTGTTTTTCGCGCCTTGCATCGTACTTTGCGGGTTGGAGTTGGCGGGTACGATTCGGTCGGATTTGTTCCGGGTGCGTGTCGGTCGGTTGGATTCGCGTGTTTTTCCGGCCGGATTGCTATTTTCCGAGCGGCTCGGTCGGTCGGCTTGGTTTCCTGACGTGTCGGTCGGATTTATCGCGGCTTGCATCGTACTTGGCGTGTCGGGCGCCACTGGTACGTGTCGGTCGGTATTTTTTCCGGATCCGAGTCGGTCGGTGCTTTTTCCGGCCCGAATCGGAATCGACCCCCAAGTCTCTGTTGCCAACTTCAAAGTCTCCACTGCTCTGTTTAAGTGCGTCCTCCAGGGTGACTGCTGGTCATTATAGATAGTTTTTAATACTTTCTTCACAGAGCCTGCTGGAGCCTTTAAAATTCGATAGAGATATGTTGCGGTTGTACCCAAGCATTCGTATTTCTGGCATTGGAGTTTCTCTAATAATACATCACATTTTCCAGGGAAAGCTTGTTGTGCATAGCCTGCTGTGGGTATCAGTTTTGCAGTGATCACCTTCCTGATTGCTGCAGTCTTCGGACTATATAGTTTATAATGCAGTTTACATAGGGCATATATGGTTGCTTGTCCTTTTGACTTCATTCTGTTCTGATGTATGGTCCCATTCCTTCCCTGTATCACTGAATCAGTCTCCTAGATAGTTGCAACTTTTTGAAGATGTTATCGTGAGAGGGTCCTGCCTCCATTTTTGCAATGTTTTCCTTGCGTAGTGGCTAAATATCAGCACTTTTGTTTTACTTTGATTAGCCACCAGTTTGTTACGCTCGTTGAATGTATGGAAGGTGTCTAATGCCTTCTGGAGCCCTATCTTTGTGCGGTCGAAGATTAGCAAGTCATCTGCGTACTGTCGTAGGTGGACTTTCTTTTGACCTATCTTTGGAGTGGCTAGATTAGCATTTTGCAGCACCTTACATAGGTCTTCTGAACCTAAGTGAAACAGTGTTGGTGCAAGTACGCATCCTTGCTTCAGACCTAGAATATAAAATTATATTATAAAATTTCAGGGATACCGTATCTCCTGCCAGTTTCACTCTTACCCAAGTTTTGCTGTAAATCGAGATGATGGCATTTAAGAGATTGTCTGGGATATTCCAATTTCTAAGTTTTTCCCATAGTTTGGTCCGTACTACCCCGTCAAATGCAGCTGAGTAGTCTATGAAGCAAGCGGGCACTAGCAAGTTGTTCTTATTATTAGCTTGTTGTGCATTATAGGATAAGGCAACAACATTGTCGATGGTTGAGCTGCCTTTTCGAAAACTGGTTTGGTACAAGGGGGAATCACAGAATCATCTGTATAATCGTATGTTATTAAATACTGACTAAAATGTCCAGAATATCATATTTTTAGGGAATATCTATTGTTTACAGTACAGATAATCCTCCTATAGCATGTCATTATGCAATTAAAATCAAAGAGAAAATCATCAATTAAACATGCCTATTGCAAACAAAGAAATGGTCTGCTTTTTGATCTTGCAAAACATTCATTTAATGTTATCTAGAGCCAGGCTTGCAAAGTTCTATCTTCCAACTATAAGCTGCTTCCTAAATAGAGGTAAAAATATCTTTAAGTGAGCACAAACCACCCAACATTGCCTGTTACCACTGCAAGGTATCATCTTTGTTTACTATTCTTTGGTGGATCTCCTCTCTGTTGGGACATTTCATTATAACACAAATGTGAATTCAACTTATGACAAGGGTAATTTATAATTTTTTCACTCTCTATTGTAGACTGGAAAGGTGATTTACCATGCTTCACAGTAGTACCAGTACCATTAATATTTAGAGTATTAGAAATAATATTTCAAATGAATAGGTCTGGGAGGTCTTTGAGATTTTTCTATAATTTTCTATCCCAAGAATTCGAGCTCAAGACTTTGAGTATTAATGGATTTTCAATTTTTTTGCTGCTTCCAACATTTGTGTTACAGTTTCCTTGATTCTCATATGTGTTTTTTGTTATGGTCTGAGCATGCTTTATAAGCTTGATAGAGTCAAACATAGGATAAAGTGACCCTAAGCCTGGCTTCTTGATTTTAGTGTGAAGAGAACTGGAATGAACCACCTCCGATTCTTTAAATAATCACAAAAGAGAGAATACATTGTCGTCTGTGTTCGATAAACTCTTCTTACGCTTGCTCTTTCATGGTAGGGTCCTCTCAATGTCTGCCACCACCTTTGCACCTTCAGTAAGCAAATTTGCTTGAAGAAGTGTTGTTATTTGCTGACCTTTAGATTGTGTCTAAGAAGGGGCTAAGTAAGCTTCCAGAGAATAAGGAAAGCTTGGAGAGCTAAAAACAATTAGTCTTTTTGTTGCACTTGGCACAGGCTGCCTTGCTATTGTGGAGTGAGTACATGAATTCTCCTGCTTATGCTTTGGTTTTAGGAAGTTCAGTGAGGACATGTTGGAGTCCTTTTGGAACAATAACAATTGGCAAAAGAGGAGGGGGAAGTCCTTTCTGTATATTTGTGTCAGTCTACATAGTTGTTGATAAAAATGTGCTCTGCTGAAACATTTCTGATTATTGTTTTAATTCATTTAAATGTTTAAATGAAGAAGCCACAATTTGTGTTAGAAGACTTAATATATAATTTCTTTCAGTTACAGATTTCTCCACTCAGTCTTATTAAAATCATCTGCTGTAGTGATATTATCATTGACATATCATTGTTGATCTTTTGATAATTTATTATACCTGGTATTATAAAATCTTCAAGTATTTATAGGAGATTACTCTTTCCTAGACTCAGGCCTTATTACGACTTTGGCAGTCCTACAGTGGTGGCGCCAACTCGCCATCCGCTGTAGGACCGCCAAAGCTGCGGTGCGCCCCTGCAGATCAGAAGTTAAATCCTGGTCTGGTGGGCAGTGCTGCAGCGGTCTGATGGCGGGGCTCATAGAGGAGCCTAACATGCAGACTGCCGCTGTCAGAGCTCCGACTGCACCTTCCTGCACGATGTGACCATACATGCAACACCATGCAGGAACTAGGGTTACAAATCCAGGGGAAGACTGCATGTGCCCCCCTGCATTCACCCCTAGGCCCAGGGCCATTTGTTGCCTCTCTGCCACCCTTTATTATGGCGGGCTCACTGTTATGAAAAGGGCGGTAGACAGCCAACTTGTAATATAGTCGGTGGTGCTGCAGGGGCACCGCCAGCATATTATAGCTTACTGACTGCCGCGGGACCCCTGGATCCCCAGCAGACGCAGCGGTCCTGTGGTGGCCCAACCACTACACTTGTAAAACTGTGGGCGAGCCTGCAGTGTGATGGTGGTCTGACTGCCACAACGAATACAGCAGTCCTATGGACCGCCGTACTCGTACTAAGGCCCCTAATGTTTTTGTTAATGAGTCATTGACGTTTATTTGAGAGGAGTACGGTTCATTTGGTTGCTAAGAGTGTTATCCAAGATTTTATCTGCATCTTTATTATTTATGCTTGTCAAAATCACCACCTAGTAAATGTTGCCTTGATTCTAACTTGGCTTACAAATGATTTTCTCTTGATAAGAAGCGACAGCCACGGTGAATATTTCTGAGGTTTAAGAAAATGAGTGTGGTGTTTGAACCTGTAATTACTATTTAAGGCTTGATTTCCAAATAAATGTGCATTAGGATTGTCTGCCTTTTACTTATGACAAAGAGGTAACTACTGATTCGTAACATATTTTATTCCGTCATTATCGGTTAATAATAAACATTATTAGAGAGACAATAAGAAAATTGAGTAGTCAGCGACTTTACCTGGATCAATTTTGTTAGCATCTGGCAGTAGAAATATATTCCAGTTAATGGCACTTTTAGGAGCTTTTTTTATAACTTCGAGGGCTTCAACAAAGGTTGTCAACTATGTTTCCACAAGCTTAACTCACTATAGAACTCATGTAAATGCTTGCAAAGAGCCCTCACCATCAAATATCCTGTACAGAGATATACGACTGGTGTCAGGTCCATATAAACACAAGTGTTTTCACATTGTTTATGACTAGAGCTGGTGGGTGGATAAAAACAGTTAACACAATAAGTGTACCTCTGTGAGCTTTAGCGTGCCAAAGCTATGAAACTCAGGTGCTCTTGATGCTCTCATTGCAGCCAATAAACTGATAAAACAGATAAAAATGACACAGGCACAATCAAACAGGAGGGGCTGTAAGCCACACCAAACAAACAACTCAACACTGGTCCCAGCATGGGTGCACAGGCACATGCGCCTCAGCTCTCGTTCTCCCCTTGCTGCTCCTACACTGGACACCCCACACCTGTAACCACTTCTGATAATACAGAATGATGCTGGCATAGGTGGGAGCCAGGTATCTAAAAGGGGGTTAAACATCTACTCCATTCACAAATCCGAGCCTCCACTGAGCAGGTGCCGGCAGCTGTT
>CAWUFW010028559.1:0-21392 GCA_963921515.1 Calotriton arnoldi | reverse complement strand
AACACCAACACACAGTGAAGACCACTCAAAGGAAGGAATTCTGTGTATGCTGGCCAAGTCAGTGTAGCCAATAGCATCATGGGAGTCGCAGTCACACATATTGCCCGCCCCAAAACTGTCCCATCAACACCACCATGAACCATGCGCACATCACAGGGAGTGGAGAAGGACTCACAAGATGGCTGACACTGGCTACTGCTGTGGGGAGCACAAGGCCCTGCTGCCAACTGTGCACCAACAAACAGCAGGACACCACTGACTGACATCCTGAGAGACAACTTCCACTCCCTGCAATGCAAGCACGTTCCATGGTGGGCTATCTGGCTGGCTGGGTGGGAAGGGGGACTTGCAGCACTGACTATAGTCACCAGCACCTCCCCTCACACCCCCCCCCAACACAAACTCCACAGTACCCACCTGGTAGAATGCAATGCCCTCCATCCTAACACAAGATCCCACAAAGCACCACCACCCTGGGTTATGTTGTGTGAAGCACAGGGACACTCTTGGGACTCTTAGCCAAACAACTGCCAGGACAACACTCCCAGCCATCCTGTCAGCACAGCCAGCCCACCCCACAGGGAAGCAGAGTCAAAAGGAAGGAAGCATGGGCATGCTGGGAAGGGGGTGGAGGCAATAGCATGATGGGAGACGTAGTCACAGACATAGCTCACCCCCACAACTGTCCCATCAACACCACCCTGAACCATGCTCACATCACAGGGAGTGGAGAAGGACTCACAAGATGGCTGACACTGGCTACTGCTGTGGGGAGCACAAGGCCCTGCTGCCAACTGTGCACCAACAAACAGCAGGACACCACTGACTGACATCCTGAGAGACAACTTCCACTCCCTGCAATGCAAGCACGTTCCATGGTGGGCTATCTGGCTGGCTGGGTGGGAAGGGGGACTTGCAGCACTGACTATAGTCACCAGCACCTCCCCTCACACCCCCCCAACACAAACTCCACAGTACCCACCTGGTAGAATGCAATGCCCTCCATCCTAACACAAGATCCCACAAAGCACCACCACCCTGGGTTATGTTGTGTGAAGCACAGGGACACTCTTGGGACTCTTAGCCAAACAACTGCCAGGACAACACTCCCAGCCATCCTGTCAGCACAGCCAGCCCACCCCACAGGGAAGCAGAGTCAAAAGGAAGGAAGCATGGGCATGCTGGGAAGGGGGGTGGAGGCAATAGCATGATGGGAGACGTAGTCACAGACATAGCTCACCCCCACAACTGTCCCATCAACACCACCCTGAACCATGCTCACATCACAGGGAGTGGAGAAGGACTCACAAGATGGCTGACACTGGCTACTGCTGTGGGGAGCACAAGGCCCTGCTGCCAACTGTGCACCAACAAACAGCAGGACACCACTGACTGACATCCTGAGAGACAACTTCCACTCCCTGCAATGCAAGCACGTTCCATGGTGGGCTATCTGGCTGGCTGGGTGGGAAGGGGGACTTGCAGCACTGACTATAGTCACCAGCACCTCCCCTCACACCCCCACCCCCCCAACACAAACTCCACAGTACCCACCTGGTAGAATGCAATGCCCTCCATCCTAACACAAGATCCCACAAAGCACCACCACCCTGGGTTATGTTGTGTGAAGCACAGGGACACTCTTGGGACTCTTAGCCAAACAACTGCCAGGACAACACTCCCAGCCATCCTGTCAGCACAGCCAGCCCACCCCACAGGGAAGCAGAGTCAAAAGGAAGGAAGCATGGGCATGCTGGGAAGGGGGTGGAGGCAATAGCATGATGGGAGACGTAGTCACAGACATAGCTCACCCCCACAACTGTCCCATCAACACCACCCTGAACCATGCTCACATCACAGGGAGTGGAGAAGGACTCACAAGATGGCTGACACTGGCTACTGCTGTGGGGAGCACAAGGCCCTGCTGCCAACTGTGCACCAACAAACAGCAGGACACCACTGACTGACATCCTGAGAGACAACTTCCACTCCCTGCAATGCAAGCACGTTCCATGGTGGGCTATCTGGCTGGCTGGGTGGGAAGGGGGACTTGCAGCACTGACTATAGTCACCAGCACCTCCCCTCACACCCCCCCCAACACAAACTCCACAGTACCCACCTGGTAGAATGCAATGCCCTCCATCCTAACACAAGATCCCACAAAGCACCACCACCCTGGGTTATGTTGTGTGAAGCACAGGGACACTCTTGGGACTCTTAGCCAAACAACTGCCAGGACAACACTCCCAGCCATCCTGTCAGCACAGCCAGCCCACCCCACAGGGAAGCAGAGTCAAAAGGAAGGAAGCATGGGCATGCTGGGAAGGGGGTGGAGGCAATAGCATGATGGGAGACGTAGTCACAGACATAGCTCACCCCCACAACTGTCCCATCAACACCACCCTGAACCATGCTCACATCACAGGGAGTGGAGAAGGACTCACAAGATGGCTGACACTGGCTACTGCTGTGGGGAGCACAAGGCCCTGCTGCCAACTGTGCACCAACAAACAGCAGGACACCACTGACTGACATCCTGAGAGACAACTTCCACTCCCTGCAATGCAAGCACGTTCCATGGTGGGCTATCTGGCTGGCTGGGTGGGAAGGGGGACTTGCAGCACTGACTATAGTCACCAGCACCTCCCCTCACACCCCCCCCCAACACAAACTCCACAGTACCCACCTGGTAGAATGCAATGCCCTCCATCCTAACACAAGATCCCACAAAGCACCACCACCCTGGGTTATGTTGTGTGAAGCACAGGGACACTCTTGGGACTCTTAGCCAAACAACTGCCAGGACAACACTCCCAGCCATCCTGTCAGCACAGCCAGCCCACCCCACAGGGAAGCAGAGTCAAAAGGAAGGAAGCATGGGCATGCTGGGAAGGGGGGTGGAGGCAATAGCATGATGGGAGACGTAGTCACAGACATAGCTCACCCCCACAACTGTCCCATCAACACCACCCTGAACCATGCTCACATCACAGGGAGTGGAGAAGGACTCACAAGATGGCTGACACTGGCTACTGCTGTGGGGAGCACAAGGCCCTGCTGCCAACTGTGCACCAACAAACAGCAGGACACCACTGACTGACATCCTGAGAGACAACTTCCACTCCCTGCAATGCAAGCACGTTCCATGGTGGGCTATCTGGCTGGCTGGGTGGGAAGGGGGACTTGCAGCACTGACTATAGTCACCAGCACCTCCCCTCACACCCCCCCCAACACAAACTCCACAGTACCCACCTGGTAGAATGCAATGCCCTCCATCCTAACACAAGATCCCACAAAGCACCACCACCCTGGGTTATGTTGTGTGAAGCACAGGGACACTCTTGGGACTCTTAGCCAAACAACTGCCAGGACAACACTCCCAGCCATCCTGTCAGCACAGCCAGCCCACCCCACAGGGAAGCAGAGTCAAAAGGAAGGAAGCATGGGCATGCTGGGAAGGGGGTGGAGGCAATAGCATGATGGGAGACGTAGTCACAGACATAGCTCACCCCCACAACTGTCCCATCAACACCACCCTGAACCATGCTCACATCACAGGGAGTGGAGAAGGACTCACAAGATGGCTGACACTGGCTACTGCTGTGGGGAGCACAAGGCCCTGCTGCCAACTGTGCACCAACAAACAGCAGGACACCACTGACTGACATCCTGAGAGACAACTTACACTCCCTGCAATGCAAGCACGTTCCATGGTGGGATAACTGACTGGTGTGGGTGGGTGGGAAGGAGGTCTGGCTGTCAACCAAACACAATCAATGCAGACCATGTTCACACCCCAGAGAATACATAGAAATGCCCAAATAATGCAGGACAATGTGCCACACCAATATCAACCCCTGACTGTGACAACTTAGGACAATACAATGTACAGGCCCGCACCCCGAGGCACAGTCACAACTGTCAGGTGTGTCAACCACTGATGCCTGCAGAAACATGACATACATTGTTTGTGTCTCCCAAAAACAGGTGATGATAGGGACACAGCAGCAGACGCTGAGGAGTCCCAGTCCCAGGCTCAAGAGGATGCCGAGCTCACTGGCGTCGTACAGCCCCTGTCCTCCTCGGACGATGAAGAACAACCTGGCACATCCGGTGCAAGTCAACATGCTGCACCAGCAGGACCACCAGCTGCAGCACCAGCAGGTCCACCAGCTGCACCCCCTGCACCCACCCCTCCAACGACTGTCACCACGAATACCATCCCTGCCGACATGGACAGAATAAGGAACAACACCAGCGCAGTGACCCTGGACCAACCTGGGGCCATGGACACCACCACCACCACCAACCCCCAAGGTGGACCAGGGTTATCTGTGCGTGCAACTGCACACACTGCACATGTCAGCAGGGGTGGTGGGAGGGGTGGGAGACAGAGGTCGCTGCTTGCAGACGTTGCTGGTGTGCATGAAGACCCACAACTGGTACGCATAGCTGATGCGTACCAGTCCAGCACCGGAGAGCTCAGCCAGGTAGTGGGGCTCCTCAGAGACATTAAACAGCAGCAGGCTGCCCATCATGCCCGCTTGGACTCCCACATGTCCCAAGTGGAGTCACACATGTCACGTGTGGACTCCCACATGTCACGTGTGGACTCCCACATGACCCGCGTGGAGTCCAAGTGGGATGTACTACATGAGATGACGGCGGTGCACAGGGACATTTTACAATGCCTCCGCCAGATGAACAGCAACCAGTCCACACCTCCCTGTGTGCCAACAACATCTGGTACCGAACAAACTGCAACTGCCACAGGGAGGGAGGAGGACTCTGGCGGAGAGTCCCCTGCACCGCAGCAGCCTGCACTTGAGGGCCCCCCCCCAAGAAGAGGGGTCGTCCGAGGAGGGGAAAGTGAGAGGCTGATGGCCAAGCGCAACTCCCAGGAACCCTGAACCTGTTCTGGATTTTCGCCTTTGTGCACAGACTGTTCACCCTGTTGATGGCAACACTACTCCCACACATTGCATGGGGAGTATAAGTTGGAACAATGTGTCAGACAACAGTGGCCCCGATACTGGGGATCCTGTCTACCTGGACTTTCTATTCATCTAGGAACTTGGGATTGCAAGATTCATGTACAGCACAATCCATCCTATGCACTATTATCACAATAAACACACTAATACACCATACTTGCCTCTGTCGTGATTCCAACGTGGGTGCTGTTATGGGGATGATGAACTGCAAAATTACACAGTGTATGCGAACTGCAACAGCAAGGACAACACAGGCATGTGAGTACAGGCAACGTGACACATATGAGGGAGACACACCACCAGGGCTACACAACACATACACACCTAGGCCATCTGACTCATTGCCTACACTGATGTTGCCAGGGAAGACGGTGCAATGCACAGACACCACACCCATTCCCAGTTGTAGTCAAGTAGCCCACAGGTGCAGTAAGCAAATGGCAGTCAAATGTGTGACCACAGACAACGCACATCACTAAGTGAAGCACAGGTTTATTACACAGTAGCAACATGCCGTAACCACTACAGATGCAAGGTAACCCCACCTGGTAGCGGGCACACAGTCAACAACTGTAGACAGAAGGAAGTCCATGGGTGTGGCGCACATCACCTGTAGGGACACAACAGCTACCAGCCTGGATGTGCAATCACGTCGTCGGTGGACACAGTTGACCAAACGAATCTGAAAGTACCCTGTGAAGGACAGAAATGACACAGTCAAAAGCAATGCAGTACAGGACAGAACAGCAAAACTCATGCACAATACATGTTACAAGATACCCACCCAGAACCAAGTTAGCATGTCAACACTGTTGGGGAGTACAGCCCACCTGTCACCACACATCGCAACACACATCCTGTCAAGTAGCCCATGGACACACTCCAACAGCACCAGAGCACCACCCACACATCATGCCAACTCACATCATTCACATGACACCTCAGGATACTCACATTCAGCTAAAGAAGTTGGTGATGAGCTGTGTGCGGACATCACCATCACCATCATCATCATCATCGTCACTGGCATCGTGGTCCAGGCCAGGATCCTCCACAGGTGGCGGATGTTGGTCATCGTCATCCTGGATGAGAGGCAACTCCTTCCGCACTGCCAGGTTGTGGAGCATGCAGCAGACGATGATAATCTTGCACACTTTCGCAGGGGCATATGGGAGGGACCCTCCGGTCTTGTCCAGGCAGTGGAAGCGGCTCTTCAGGAGACCAAAGGTCCGCTCAATCACTCTCCTGGTCCGACCATGTGCCTCATTGTAGCGCATCTGGGCAGGTGTCACAGGGTTCCTGAGGGGTGTCAGCAACCACGGCATGTTGGGGTATCCCGAGTCACCTACGGACAGACAAGTGCACATCAGCTGACTTGGAAAAGTGGGCGGAATACTACAGATCAGATCACACACAATGGCACAAAGTCAGTACACACCGACAAGCCAGGCACGCTGGTTCTGCATCTGTGCCATCAACCTGGGGATGCGACTACTCCTCATCACAAAGGCATCGTGTGCTGAACCAGGGAAACGGGCACACACGTGTGTGATGGTCATGTCTGCAAGACACACCACCAGTGCATTGACCGAGTGGTAGTGCTTGCGGTTCCTGTAGGCCTGCTCCTGGGCCTGTGGTGGTACCAAAGCCACATGTGTCCCATCAATGGAGCCAATGACATGCGGCATCCTCCCCAGGGCATAAAAGTCACTCTTCACGTCAGTGAGTCGTCGCAGTCTAGGGAAATAGATGTACCGGTTCAGGAAGAGCAACATTGCCGCCAAAACATCGCGGAGCACACGGCTGAACATGGTCTGTGACATCCCACCAGCAGACGCCACAGTATGTTGGAAGGTACCGGTGGCAAAGAAGTGTAGGGCTGCCATCACCTTCACCTTGGGGGTCAGCGCTGTAGGATACGGCCGGCCAGGCTGCAAATGTGGGGACAACTGCACTGCCAAATCCTCAATCAGCTGCCTGGTGAAGCGGTACCGTCGGATGCTGTCCCGTTCCACCATCGTTGCCAGGTCTGGGAATGGCCGATGGACAGCAGGAGCCCTGCAGTGCAGAGGAGAAGTAAGCAAGATCGTCAGTCACCCCACATATGCGGCATTGAACACACTCAAGATCCCAACATACATCATCATGAGGCACAACTACATGAAGTGTGCAGTACCGGAACGACATTTATGGTACATACATGGCCAACATCTGTCAACACGGTCCTACAGGTGGCATCAATTTGTCCCAGGTTGGCCCATTGGATATCATGATGCTGTGTCACAGTCACCCCCCAGTGACATGTGAGGACAGATGTGCCCCAGGCACCACAGCTCAACGACAGGCACATTCCCAGGGACCCTGTAATGCCACATGGACACTGGCATCACCTGGAGTATCATGTGTACACCACAACAAAACAAACATGACCCCCACAGGTAGTGGCCACACTTGCCATGGCAGGAGAGCCATGGACGTCTGTGACACACACGCACAACATCAGAGTCCATGCACACACAACGTGGATGTGGAGACTGTCTCCCATTGTGCACATGAAATCAGAGACATTGTAAACACTACATGCACAAAGACTGTGGAGGGCCATCACTATTGTGCCACTGGGACACCCTGGCTCAAACATACCGTCCCACATGGGACTCACGGGGTATGTGACATGACATACACAAACACCACTGTGAAATGTGACCATGGCACATGCACAGATATGAACAGTTGCACATCACAGTGGTCACGTACACGTAACACCCAGGATCCTGTCCCCATGAACACGTGCACAGCCTGGGGGTGGCTGCCCACAGGTGACACCCACAGGACAACATGTACACCAACATACACACAATAGGAAATGCAGCCTTACATGCCTTATGATAAGGTTTGGACAGGCTGTCGTGATGTAGGTGTGCCCCTCACTCCCTGGGAGCTATCTGTGGCTGGCATATGTCCATCTGAGACAGGCATGCTGACATATGCCAGTCACATCTACAGTGATGCGTTGTACTGCAATGGACCGATCGGTGCCTCCGGCCGGCCCATTGCATTCAATGTGTGCGGGTACGCGTTGTACCCCTGTGCGCGTTGTACTGCAATGGACCGATCGGTGCCTCCGGCCGGCCCATTGCATTCAATGTGTGCGGGTACGCGTTGTACCCCTGTGCGCGTTGTACTGCAATGGACCGATCGGTGCCTCCGGCCGGCCCATTGCATTCAATGTGTGCGGGTACGCGTTGTACCCCTGTGCGCGTTGAACAGCAATGGACCGATCGGTGCCTCCGGCCGGCCCATTGCATTCAATGTGTGCGGGTACGCGTTGTACCCCTGTGCGCGTTGAACAGCAATGGACCGATCGGTGCCTCCGGCCGGCCCATTGCATTCAATGTGTGCGGGTACGCGTTGTACCCCTGTGCGCGTTGAACAGCAATGGACCGATCGGTGCCTCCGGCCGGCCCATTGCATTCAATGTGTGCGGGTACGCGTTGTACCCCTGTGCGCGTTGAACAGCAATGGACCGATCGGTGCCTCCGGCCGGCCCATTGCATTCAATGTGTGCGGGTACGCGTTGTACCCCTGTGCGCGTTGAACAGCAATGGACCGATCGGTGCCTCCGGCCGGCCCATTGCATTCAATGTGTGCGGGTACGCGTTGTACCCCTGTGCGCGTTGAACAGCAATGGACCGATCGGTGCCTCCGGCCGGCCCATTGCATTCAATGTGTGCGGGTACGCGTTGTACCCCTGTGCGCGTTGAACAGCAATGGACCGATCGGTGCCTCCGGCCGGCCCATTGCATTCAATGTGTGCGGGTACGCGTTGTACCCCTGTGCGCGTTGAACAGCAATGGACCGATCGGTGCCTCCGGCCGGCCCATTGCATTCAATGTGTGCGGGTACGCGTTGTACCCCTGTGCGCGTTGAACAGCAATGGACCGATCGGTGCGCACCCATTGACAATGGGCTTGCCTGGCAACGGACGCGTTTTTGAATATTCGAACGAGTCGGTTGCTGGAAAATCAGTTGGTCACCCACAACAATGTTGCAAAATAATGTATGTCATGAAGTTGAAGATTTGAAGGATGCTGTGGGCGTGTTTTGGTGCTGCTATTCCATGGATTGGCCATATTCAGAAGATGCAAACGACTTGGACCTATCACTTTGGACACAAGGGACAGTATCTGCCTCTCCAGCACATATATATTGCTGCATGTTCCCCTGAGAGCCCACTTGCCTGCACTACATGCTCCAGGACGACATCTGCCACTGCACTGCTGCTGTCTCTGCCCCTCTGGACCCTGCAATGGCACGTACTGTGGAGAGAGCCCCAGCCTTCAGCCTTGAAGAGAACCAGGCCCTGCTGGACAGCCTACTTCCACAGTACAGCAAGCTGTATGGGACACCAGGGGAGCAGGTGAGTGTTCTGTGCACTGCCTTTCTGAATGTGCATTTTGTCTGACTAGCAAGGCTGAGAGTCAGCACACCACTGGCTAGCAGGCTCACTGAGTAGTTGTCACCCCCCATAGTGTGTAGTGACTTGCACTGGACAGGTATGGTGCAGTGACAGTGCTTCTGAACAGGGTTTTACTCCCCATGCTATGATACCATGTAGTGACTTCTGGAAAACTGTCCATGGGCAGCCGTGCACTGCCTGGGTACACCATGTGCCCCTGTGATTGCGACATGTATATGCAACTGTGTCATGCACGGATATGTTGCATGTGTAGTAATGTCCTTATCACTTTGTCATCCTGACAGGCTTCTGCCCATCGGAAGCATGAGATCTGGAAGGACATCGTCCGGGCTGTCCGGTCCGTGGGGGTCTACCAGCGCCGGATCCGCAACTGCCAAAAGAGGTGGCAGGACCTTCGGGGCTGGACCCGGAGGATTGCACGGGTCCAGCTGAAGCTGTCGCCTCCTCGCAGGAGGGGCGGAACACGGACCCTGACCCCCCACATGCTCAGGATCCTGGCGGTGGTCTTTCCAGACCTGGATGGGCAGCTGAAGGCCAGAGAGCAGCAAGGAGGGGGTGAGTCAAAGACTGCACTGTGTACTCTGTCTAACATGTTATGTGCCCTCCTCGGGCCAGGTTGAACTGCCACAGTACAGCAGTCATGTTGTCCAGGAGCCATGTCCCTCTATTGTGCACTGCCCACTCCTCATCTGATACCCAGGTGTGGCCCTTACATGCAGGGAATTCTGTCACTTAGGACTGTGTCCTTGCAGTTTGCTTGACTCAAGGTGGGAGACAGCATCTGTTTCCCTGACTCTGTGGTGGGCATCATGGGTGGGTCCATTGCTTACACAATGCCTGTATTCTGACATGTAGGGTAGTGTCACAGGTCTCCCATATGTCCAATAGGTATGACCTGGACAGATGAGGGTTAAGAGGATGTGTTGTGGGGGGATGTACATGTGCACTTGTGCAGCTCCAGGACTTGCATTCCCCATGACCTACTATTGTGACACAGTGCAGAGTGTTGTTGTCTGGCTGCAAAGTCATACATCACTGAGACAGTGATGTATGACTTTGCAGTCATGCCTCCGCCATGGCATGTGTCTACTGATTGGTGATCCTGCAGGGGAGTGACATGTGCTACATGCACACCATAGTGGCGCTGGCTATCAGGACATGGGTGCATCATGGTGTCTGTCGCTGGTATGCATCACATGCATTTCCTATTTGACTCTGGGCATCCCTTACATCCGTAAACCTGTACTGACTCAGTGGCAAGAGCTGTGATGTGTCCACACCGTGTCCTCTGCACTGTCCAACTACTGTGTACTTGGTGCATGTGTCAACACTGGGGTGTTGCAATCCAACAGACACCAGACAGATGGGTGCAAGGCCATGTGGGATGTGAGTGCCATGCTTGGCATCAGACTGACAATTGACTTCTCCTGTTCAATTAGTGCACTTTTAGCAATGTACAACTAATGATGCCAGGGCTTGCTCTGGGATGTGCTGTGCTCACAGTGGTGTGTGCGTTATGTGCAGGTGACTGATGTCTGTCTGTTTCCCCATTGTTTGCAGATACATCCACGGCCACGGAAGGGGACAGCTCCACGGACCAGGAGGAGCCGGAGAGCCAGACTGGGTCAGCAGCCGAGGAGTGGTCGGAGGGACCCAGTGGCACGGAGGGCGAGGGGAGCCACACCGAGGAGTCCTCAGCAGCATCCACCTCAGCTGAGGACCAGAGCAACTCGGAGGATGACTCCCTTGTGGAGGCGGGTGTCAGCAGCCACCACACCCCAGCTAGTGTTGCTGTCCCCGCCACCACCAGCACCACCACCGCCCTCCCATCGGCTCCCATTCCCCAGGTCCGTGGAGGCTCCCATGTCCGGGAGCGTGTCTCCTTTGGGCCAGGCACCGCACCCCCTGCCCCTGTGTCCCCTGCTGCCCTGAGTGAGGAGTCTGTGTACCTCCTTCGCCAGCTCCATGTAGGGCAGACAGCCATGCTGAGTGTCCTCCATGCGCACACCGCGCTGTTGACTCAGCTGGTGTCGTTCATGGAGGGCATCTCATCGGGCATGTCTGACCTACAGAGGGGCAATAGGTCCATGGACTCCTCCCTGACGGCAGCAGTGTCCCTCCTCAAACGGTCCCTCACCCCTCCTGCCTCTGCTCCATCCACACTCCCCAGCACCTTACCCATCCCAGGCACACACACACTGGCACACACCAGCACACACACATCCAGCACACTGACACACACGCCAATGACAAAACGCACACGCAAGCACATTCAGGGGACTGAAGCCAGACTCACAGGGGATGGGGCCCTGGAACACACACACGCATCCACATGCACTGCGCAGTCCTCAGTTCCCTCTCCCTCCAAAGCACCCTCCCTTGCCTCACCTGCAACCCCAAAGTCACAGCAGCTCTTCCTCTGTGACCTCGGCCTCTTCCCCACCGATGAAGCTGCTCCAGCATCCCGGGGGAAGAGGAAGCCCACCCACACGGAGCAGAGTGCCCCTCGCCCCCGGACACCCTCCCCCAGGCGCAGACGGACTGAGGCCCCCACCCGCAAGTCCCCCCGGAGTGCTAAGAGCAAGACCCCGCCACCGCCCTGCAGCTCAGGCACAAGGTCTCCGTCCTCCATCCCTCAGGCCCCCACTGCACAGGTGCCCCCACCACACCCTGCCCCAGGTTCCCCCACCCACAGATATACCATCCCCAAGATGCTCCGGCCTTCTCCCCCTGCCACTTGCTCTCCCAGCACCACACCCCCGCTGCGCTTGTCTGTGCCACTGATGTGGTGAGGGTGTCCTCCCCCTCTGTCCAACCCACCTTGCCTGTTCCCCATTCTCCTCCCCTGGAGGTAGGCACTGCAGTGGAGTCCACTACCGCCCTGTCTGACTTGGGCACTGCAGTGGCGGACCTGTCCACCCCATCTGCAGGGTCCACTGCAGTTGTGCCGGCACCCACGACATCTGTGTCATGCCCCCCAGTTGTGCCGGCACACACCATGTCAGACACCTCCACTGCAGTTGTCAGTGGCTCTCCAGCACCCACCACCCCTTCCCTGACTCCCCCTGGTGAGCCCTGATCCTGTCCCTGCGGTGCCTGGCCTGCCCCCCGGTTGCCCCTACTAGTGGATTGTCCCTGGTATTGTGCAGGCATGCGTAGGGTGACATCTGCCAGTGTCACCCTGTTTGAACTTTGACAATGGACTGGCCATTGGCCTTTGCTCTTTTTTCAGGACTTCGTTTGGCCTCAACACATATGCTGAATAAAGCAACTTTCTTTTCTCTAGTGCTCATGCTTCAGATGTACATGTTGTTGGTGCAGCTAACCATGCCCTTGCTGCAGTGATGGTGATATCTGGTCTCATGATTATGAAGTGTTACTGTGCAGGAACCCATGTGGTCCAGGGGGAATGTGTCCTATCATGTGGTGTATCCATGTCATCAATAGCAGCATCTGAGGGTGTCATGTGTTCAGTATTTGGCAATGGGTTTCCTACTTACATTGACAATTTCACATCTGTGGCTTCCACCCCTGCACATCTGTTGTGCCTGCCATCGTTGCATTTGTCTACTTCCCTGACCGTGTTGCCATCTCCAGTGGACATGCAGGTTTGGGCATCAATGGGGAGGGACTCATCCGTGTAGTCAGTGCAACATTGCTATACAAGTGTGTTGGATCTGTGCTGATGATTCCGTTGGCACATCCATGACCAGGCTGATGTGATGGGAGCCCTCATTTGGTGCTAATTGTTGATTGTGTGACCAAGTGCTCAGCTGACATGATGGGGCCCTACTGAGGCAACATATGGCACAGCTTTCCTCACACAGGAGTGGAGTCCCCTCATGGCAGTGTGTACACGTGTGACATTGCCTGCGCCCAAGGTGTGTGTTGTATGTGCATGTCTGTGTGTTCACTTCCATTCATCTGCGCATGCTGTGATCCCTAGTGTTGTACCTGTTTGTGATGCTTGCTGACTTGAGCTATGTTCCCCCAAAGTCTTCTCCCTGTGTTCTCTGTGATGTGGGTGCATGGCACATTACTGGTCATCAGGGTGTCACCCATAGGTGTGTTTGCTGTCAGGGCAGAGTTTGTGTGCTGACGCAGATGGGTCACAGTCAGGTTTCCCTTTGGCACTTGTTGTTTGCCCCTGTCATGTGATTTCCAGTTTGTGTTATCTTTCAGTGATTGTGACACGTTGTGTGTGTGACTGCTGGCACTCCTTAGGGTCCGGGCTGCAATGTTGGTTGTTGTCTATGTGTGTTCTTTGTGGGTGACCTTGGCTTCTTCATTGGTGTGTGACTGTGGCTGGGATCCCATTGGTCGGTGTGGTATTGCCGTCATGTCCATGTACAGCGTAGTGTGCAGTGTGTCAGACATTCAGGAGTCTTGTTGAGTGTCCATGTGTGATGTGTTTCTACACCTTGGTTCCCACCCACCACCCTGGAATAGTAATGGGTGCATGTGCAATGTCACCAGTGCATGTGTACTTCACTGCTGCACATTGTTGGAGGTCGAGGGGTGTGGTGTTGAGTGTGTGCAGATGAGAGTTGTTGCCCGGCTAGTCCCCTGCCTCCATGTTGGCCTTGGCTTACTGGCCATGCTGATTGATTTGTGCTTGTGTAGGTGTGATGGTAGTTAGTTGCTCAGGACACCTGACTGTGGTTCACAGTGTGAACGACATTTAGCTTTGTCATCACAGTGGTATTTTTCTTCAGCCCAGGGTCACCACATTGTGGGGGCCCTGGGGGTGGTGCTGTGGTGTGTCTGTGACTTGCTGTGTCAGTTGTTGTTCCTACGTGCCTGTGTGACATGTGTGTTTTGTGCTCCCTCTCACCTGTCAATGCCTGCTTGCCCACATAGGGGATTTGGATCCATGAGTTACCTTAGTGTGGCAGTGTATGCACATCTGTATGATTGGTATTCAGCTCTCCTCATGTGTTGTGTTGTTGCCTGGGGACAATGGCACCCCCACCCCTCACCTGCTGTGTATGATGACAGTGTTGGTCTGCCTGTTTGTGTTTGTGCATCTGCACCACTGCATTGGCATATCTTGGGTGTGCCATTGGCTGTATGTTGTTTGGTGTGTTTCCCCTGCTGTCCCTGGGACTCCTAGGTCATCGGTCAGCACAGTGATCATGGTTTGTGTGTCCCATTGCTGCCATGGTATGGTATCTGTTCACCTCACATCTGCTGTCTCCACAGGGTATCTGCATTTGTGTGCCCATTGGTGCAAATATGTGGTTCTGCATTCTGATGGTCACTTCTGTCATTGTGTCATTGATGACTGTTGACGGTCTCAGCCACCATGGGTGTTGTTTGTCTGCACATGGCCAAAGGAATGTTTCATTTGCACTGCAGTATTTGGCTCCCCCAATTTATGTTGCAATGGGACACATACACTACTTTGCCACAGATGAGTTTTTGGTTCTGTGACCAGGAATGATCCATGCAGTTTGGCAGTTGCAGCTCTTTCTTTGTCAACAATTACCTTTTGGTCACTGTGATGATGAGGGTGTAGACCCCATTGCCACAATGGTCAAAATGTGCTTCAGCTATGGACCCCACACTTGCCTTTTGGTCACTGTGATGATGGGGGTTTAGACCCCATTGCCACAATGGTCAAACTGTGCTTCAGCTATGGACCCCACACTTACCTTTTGGTCACTGTGATGATGGGGGTTTAGACCCCATTGCCACAATGGTCAAAATGTGCTTCAGCTATGGACCCCACACTTACCTTTTGGTCACTGTGATGATGGGGGTTTAGGCCCCATTGCCACAATGGTCAAAATGTGCTTCAGCTATGGACCCCACACTTGCCTTTTGGTTACTGTGATGATGGGGGTTTAGACCCCATTGCCACAATGGTCAAAATGTGCTTCAGCTATGGACCCCACACTTACCTTTTGGTCACTGTGATGATGGGGGTTTAGGCCCCATTGCCACAATGGTCAAAATGTGCTTCAGCTATGGACCCCACACTTGCCTTTTGGTCACTGTGATGATGGGGGTTTAGGCCCCATTGCCACAATGGTCATGGGCTGCTTGCATTGTGGGTGCCACACACATATATGTGTGGCACATGTGCTAGGGGGTCACATTGTATGTTCAATGTCATGTTCGGTGTTGTAGGCATTTGACACAGCCTGCTCACACGCTTGTCATGGTGGTGGGGGGATGTCTTAATCTTGCATTCCCTAGGTTGTGGTGTGCTTGTTGTGTCATGCATTGTCCATCCTATGAGTGGGGGTGGTAGTAGTGGTAGGCATCCAGCCCCCCTGGCTAAGGGTGGTAGTAGTGGTGGGCATCCTGCCCCCCTGGGTGGGGGTGGTAGTGGTGGTGGGCATCCTGCCCCCTGGGTGAGGGTGGTAGTAGTGGTGGGCATCCTGCCCCCCTGGCTAAGGGTGGTGGTAGGCATCCAGCCCCCCTGGCTAAGGGTGGTGGTAGGCATCCAGCCCCCCTGGCTAAGGGTGGTAGTAGTGGTGGGCATCCTGCCCCCCTGGGTGAGGGTGGTAGTAGTGGTAGGCATCCTGCCCCCCCTGGTTGAGGGTGGTAGTAGTGGTAGGCATCCAGCCCCCCTGGCTAAGGGTGGTAGTAGTGGTGGGCATCCAGCCCCCCCTGGCTAAGGGTGGTAGTAGTGGTGGGCATCCTGCCCCCCTGGCTAAGGGTGGTAGTAGTGGTGGGCATCCTGCCCCCCCTGGGTGAGGGTGGTAGTAGTGGTAGGCATCCTGCCCCCCTGGGTGGGGGTGGTAGTAGTGGTAGGCATCCAGCCCCCCTGGCTAAGGGTGGTGGTAGGCATCCAGCCCCCCTGGCTAAGGGTGGTAGTAGTGGTGGGCATCCTGCCCCCTGGCTAAGGGTGGTAGTAGTGGTAGGCATCCTGCCCCCCTGGTTGAGGGTGGTAGTAGTGGTAGGCATCCAGCCCCCTGGCTAAGGGTGGTAGTAGTGGTGGGCATCCTGCCCCCCTGGTTGAGGGTGGTAGTAGTGGTAGGCATCCAGCCCCCGTGGCTAAGGGTGGTAGTAGTGGTGGGCATCCTGCCCCCCTGGTTGAGGGTGGTAGTAGTGGTAGGCATCCAGCCCCCTGGCTAAGGGTGGTAGTAGTGGTGGGCATCCTGCCCCCCTGGGTGAGGGTGGTAGTAGTGGTAGGCATCCTGCCCCCCTGGGTGGGGGTGGTAGTAGTGGTAGGCATCCAGCCCCCCTGGCTAAGGGTGGTGGTAGGCATCCAGCCCCCCTGGCTAAGGGTGGTAGTAGTGGTGGGCATCCTGCCCCCCTGGGTGAGGGTGGTAGTAGTGGTAGGCATCCTGCCCCCCTGGCTAAGGGTGGTAGTAGTGGTGGGCATCCAGCCCCCCTGGCTAAGGGTGGTGGTAGGCATCCAGCCCCCTGGCTAAGGGTGGTAGTAGTGGTGTGCATCCTGCCCCCCTGGGTGGGGGTGGTAGTAGTGGTAGGCATCCAGCCCCCCTGGCTAAGGGTGGTGGTAGGCATCCAGCCCCCCTGGCTAAGGGTGGTAGTAGTGGTGGGCATCCTGCCCCCTGGTTGAGGGTGGTAGTAGTGGTAGGCATCCTGCCCCCCTGGTTGAGGGTGGTTGTGGTGGTTGGCATCCAGCCCCCCTGGGTTGGGGTGGTGGCGCGCATTCAGGCCCCTGTGTGCATATGTGGCATTGGTGATGGGCATCCCGCCCCTATGGTGCTGCTGTTGCTGGTGTAAGTATATTCAGATTCCCAGTGTATGTGTGTGATGTGTCGTGTACGTGTTGTATGTGTTTTGTGGTTGGTGTCTGACTTACCTTCTGCGCCGTACGCGTCCGTGCCTGTTCCGGTAGTAGATGTAGAATATTGGTATGATCGGGACGAAGGGATTCATGGTTGGTTCGTGTCGTTCGTCCTTCTCGTTGCTTCGCGTCGTCCTCGTCGCTTGGCTTCGTCCTCGTCGCTTCGCGTCGTCCTCGTCGGTGCTGTGTTCGTCTCGTAGCCGTGGATCGTGTTGTGGCGCGATTCGGAGCTTATGTGCGCCTCTCCCGGATGCTTTGACGTGCCGTGCGTAGCGACGGGTTCGGCGCGTACGGAAAGCGCATCGTACTTGTCCGGCCGGACGGGGCTGCATTTTCCCTTCCGTGCGACTCGATTCGGCGTTTCCGGATTCGCCTCGGTCGGAGAACAGGACCTGGTTTGGGTGAGTACGGCTCGGCCGGGATTTTTGCTGTTGTGCGCATCGTACTTGCTCGTTCGGTGTACTGTACGGATCGGTCGGGAAACTGGCTTTCGCATCAATCAATCAATCAATCATGTCACTTATAAAGCGCACTACATACCCGCGAGGGTCTCAAGGCGCTGGGGAAAGAGGGGGTGGTGCTGCTACTGATCGAAGAGCCAGGTCTTGAGGAGTCTTCTGAAGGCCAGTAGGTCTTGGGTCTGTCGGAGGTTGGTGGGGAGGGTGTTCCAGGTCTTGGCGGCGAGGTGGGAGAAGGATCTGCCGCCGGCGGTCGTTTTCCGGATGCGGGGGACTGTGGCGAGGGCGAGGCTGGTCGAGCGGAGCTGGCGGGTGGGGGTGTAGAAGCTGAGTCGTCTGTTGAGGTAGGCTGGTCCGGAGTTGTGGAGTGCTTTGTGTGCGTGGGTGAGGAGCTTGAAGGTTATCCTCTTGTTGACAGGGAGCCAGTGCAGGTCTCTCAGGTGGGGTGTGATGTGGCTGCGTCGGGGGATGTCGAGGATAAGACGTGCAGAGGCGTTCTGGATGCGTTGCAGCCGTCTCAGGAGCTTAGCCGTCGTTCCTGCGTAGAGGGCGTTTCCGTAGTCCAGCCTGCTGGTGACGAGGGCCTGGGTGACTGTTTTTCTTGTTTCGGTGGGGATCCACTTGAAGATCCTCGCGGAGCATTCGGAGGATGTTGAAGCAGGATGAGGAAACGGCGTTGACCTGCTTAGTCATGGAGAGGGTGGGGTCAAGGATGACCCCTAGGTTGCGTACGTGGTCGGTGGGTGGCGGGGCTGTTCCCAGTGATGTTGGCCACCAGGAGTCGTCCCAGGCTGAAGGGTTGGAACCAAGGATGAGGACCTCCGTCTTGTCCGAGTTCAGCTTCAGGCGGCTGGTCCTCATCCATTCGGCGACGGCCTTCATTCCTTCGTGGAGGTGGGCTTTGGCGGTGTGAGGGTCTTTGGTGAGGGAGAGGATCAGCTGGGTGTCGTCGGCGTAGGAGATGATGTTGAGGTTGTGCTGTCGGGCGACGTGGGCGAGGGGTGCCATGTAGATGTTGAACAGCGTTGGGCTGAGGGAGGAGCCTTGGGGTACGCCGCAGATGATCTTGGTGGCCTTGGATCGGAAGGGGGCGAGGCGGACGCTTTGTGTTCTGCCGGAAAGGAAGGATGTGGTCCAGTCCAGGGCCTTCTCTTGGATCCCGGCGTCGTGAAGGCGTGTTCGTAGTGTGTGGTGGCAGACCGTGTCGAAGGCGGCTGATAGGTCCAGGAGGATGAGGGCTGCTGTTTCTCCGTTGTCTAGCAGGGTCCTGATGTCATCGGTGGCGGCGATGAGGGCGGTTTCGGTGCTGTGGTTGCTGCGGAAGCCGGACTGGGAAGGGTCCAGGATGTTGTTCTCCTCGAGGTAGCGGGTCAGTTGTTTGTTGACGATTTTCTCGGTGACCTTCGCGGGGAACGGGAGCAGAGAGATGGGTCGGAAGTTCTTGAGGTCCTTGGGGTCTGCCTTGGGTTTCTTGAGTAAGGCGGTGATCTCGGCGTGCTTCCAGCTTTCCGGGAAGGTTGCTGTCTCGAAGGAGATGTTGATTATTTTCCGGAGATGGGGCGCGATGGCTGTACTGGCTTTGTTGAAGATGTGGTGAGGGCACGGGTCTAGCGGTGAACCGGAGTGGATGGTGTTCATGATCTCGCTGGTGTCCTCGTCGTTGATGTTGGTCCAGGAGAGCAGGCGGTTGGTGGTTGTGGGGGCAGTGGTCTCGGTGGTTGCCGGGGCGGTCGTGGTGTTGAAGCTGTCGTGGATGTCGGCGATTTTGCGGTGGAAGAAGGTGGCCAGTGAGTCGCACAGGTCTCGCGACGGCTGGATGTCGTTGGTGTTGGAGCTGGGGTTGGAGAGTTCCTTCACGATGTTGAAGAGCTCTTTGCTGTTGTGTGCGTTGTTGTCTAGGCGGTCTTTGAGTGAGGCCCTTTTGGCGGATCTGATGAGGTGATGGTGACTGCGGGTGGCGCTCTTGTGGGCGGCGTAGCTGTCCGCTGTCCGTTCGTGGAGCCAGATCTTCTCCAGTTTTCGGCATGTTCGTTTGGAGGCCTGGAGGTCTTCGGTGAACCAGGTGGCTTTCTTGCTGGTGTGGCTGTTGGGCGGATTCTTGAGCGGGGCGAGGGTGTTGGCGCAGTCGTTGATCCACTGTCTGAGGTTGCGGGCGGCGGTGTCGGGGTCGGAGGGTTCGGCGGGTGGGCTCCAGGGCGAGGGTTGTGGTTAGCTGGTCTTCCGTGACTCTGCTCCAGCAGCGGCGAGGCATTTGTTCGGTGCGGTGGTGCGTGGTGGGCTTCCTGTAGGTGAAGTGGATGCAGTGGTGGTCAGTCCAGTGGGGTTCGGAGGTGTGGTTGAAGGAGACGTGTGGGCTTGCGGAAAAGATGGAGTCTAGCGTGTGGCCGGCGGCGTGGGTGGGTGTAGTCACGAGCTGTCTGAGTCCGAGGGTGGCGAGGTTGTCGATCAGGGTGGTGGAGTTGGTGTCCTTGTTGTTCTCGAGGTGGAAGTTCAGGTCCCCGAGGAGGATGTAGTCCGTGGAGGCGATGGCGTGTGTGCTGACGAAGTCAGCGATGGAATCGCTGAACTGTGGTCGGGGTCCGGGGGGTCTGTAGATGAGGGTTCCTCTGAGGGTGGTGTTGGGATCGGTGTGGATCTGGAAGTGCATGTGTTCGGCGGTGCTGAGGGTGTCGTCGGTGTTGGTTGAGACTCTGAGGGTGTTCCTGTGGACGATGGCGATGCCTCCTCCGACTCCGTTGGTGCGGTCCCTGCGGGTGATCTTGTATCCGTCCGGGATGGCAATGGCGATGTCGGGGGCTGAAGCGGGATTCAGCCAGGTCTCCGTCAGGAATGCGACGTCTGGGGAGGTTGAGTCGAGAAGGTCCCAGAGTTCGATGGCGTGTTTGCGGGCGGAGCGGGTGTTGAGGAGGATGCATCTGAGGTAGTTGGGTTCTTTCCTGGGCGGTGGTTTGGCGGGGCGGGTGCTGGCGAAGCTGCAGTTCCGGCAGGTGAAGGGCCCTTGGGTGCGCTTCGGGGTGGCCTGGTAGCAGGCGTGATCTTTTCCGGGGTTGAGTGCGTGGAGGGTGCTGGCGTCGTGATCGGCGTCTGTTGATGTGGCGGGCGCGGGGATGCCCGGACCAGGGGGTCTGGCGCTGGGCGCGGTCACGGCGCGGACGGGCGCAGACGGGCTTGCCTTAGGCGCGCCTTCGGCGCGCCAGCGGCGCGGCTGCGCAGCGGCCGCCATAAATGGGGAGGTGGGAGGGAGGAGCAGGGAATGGGGCAGCGAATGGGCAGTGAGGGGGCGGGGCCGCAGGGGCGCAGCGGCGGGAAACAGGCACAGAAGGGAAAACGAGCACAATCAGGGCATCAAGGGGGCACAGAAAGGGAAAAAAACGAGCACAATCAGGGGCAGCAAGGGGGCACAGAAAGGAAAAACGAGCACAATCAGGGGCAGCAAGGGGGCACAGAAAGGAAAACGAGCACAATCAGGGGCAGCAAGGGGGGCACAGAAAGGAAAAACGAGCACAATCAGGGGCAGCAAGGGGGCACAGAAAGGAAAAACGAGCACAATCAGGGGCAGCAAGGGGGCACAGAAAGGAAAAGACGAGCACAATCAGGGGCAGCAAGGGGGGCACAGAAAGGAAAAAACGAGCACAATCAGGGGCAGCAAGGGGGGCACAGAAAGGAAAAAACGAGCACAATCAGGGGCAGCAA
>CAWUFW010028558.1:0-21395 GCA_963921515.1 Calotriton arnoldi | reverse complement strand
TCCCCTGTGGGTCTCCTACAACTACCTGGGGTGGTTCTAGGGGGTCCCTCGATTCTACATGCCCTAGACCACGGGTACTCATAGTACGGCCCGCGGGCCGCCAGTGGCCCGGCAAGCCTTCCTTGGCGGCCCGCGGACCTTGCAGATATCGTACCTGGGTTTTTTTGGGTGGTTTTTTTAAGTGTGTCAGCAAACACCGCCGGTTGCAGCAGTGCGACTCTGAGAGACTCTGCTCTATGGGGGCCGGGCGATTCTTTAAAAGACCATTCACTTGTTAATGAGGCTTTGTTGTATTTCACCTCAGGGGCGCTAAGAAGAGGTGAAATACAACAAAGCCTCATTAACAAGTGAATGGTCTTTTAAAGACCTGTGAAGTACTCAGGTGCGGCTGTGTGTGTTCCCGGGAAGCTGTCTCAGCCCAGGCTGACACACACGCGGGGTGAGGTGACAGAGGGTGACAGAGGACAGCAGGGTGTGAGAGCCGGGTGAGGTGACGGAGGGCAGAAGGGAGTGAGAGCAGCGGGTGAGGTGACAGAGGACAGCAGGGTGTGAGAGCCGGGTGAGGTGACGGAGGGCAGCAGGGAGTGAGAGCCGGGTGAGGTGACGGAGGGCAGCAGGGAGTGAGAGCCGGGTGAGGTGACGGAGGGCAGCAGGGAGTGAGAGCCGGGTGAGGTGACAGAGGGCAGCAGGGAGTGAGAGCCAGGTGAGGTGACGGAGGGCAGCAGGGAGTGAGAGCAGCAGGTGAGGTGGCAGAGGGTAGCAGGGAGTGAGAGCCGGGTGAGGTGACGGGGCAGCAGGGAGTGAGAGCCGGGTGAGGTGACTGAGGACAGCAGGGTGTGAGAGCCGGGTGTGGTGTCAGAGGGTAGCAGGGAGTGAGAGCCGGGTGAGGTGACGGTGGGCAGCAGGGAGTGTGAGCCGGGTGAGGTGACGGAGGGCAGCAGGGAGTGAGAGCCGGGTGAGGTGACAGGGGGCAGCAGGGAGTGAGAGCCGGGTGAGGTGACGGAGGGCAGCAGGGAGTGAGAGCAGCGGGTGAGGTGGCAGAGGGTAGCGGGGAGTGAGAGCCAGGTGAGGTGACGGAGGGCAGCAGGGAGTGAGAGCCGAGCCTGTGATGTGATGTGTACCGCCAGCATGTAGTCAGAGGGTTGAGCCAAGGCCAGGGAGCTCAGGCCTGGTCTCCGCTCTCTCTGGGCTGGTGACAGAGATGTGTAGACACAGTACGTGTGCACTGCCCGAGGCACAGAGACAGATAGAGACAGAAACAGACAGAGACAAACAGAGACAGGGACAGACTGACAGATAGAGACAGAGCCAGATAGAGGCAGAGATAGAGGTAGATAGAGGCAGAGACAGGGACAGACAGACAGAGGCAGAGACAGATAGAGGCAGAGACAGATAGAGGTAGAGACAGATAGAGGTAGAGACAGACAGAGACAGACAGCGATAGAGACAGAGAGAGAGAGAGACAGAGAGAGAGACAGAGATAGAGGCAGGGACAGATAGAGGCAGGGACAGATAGAGGCAGAGACAGATAGAGGCAGAGACAGACAGAGATAGAGACAGACAGAGATAGAGACAGAGATAGAGACAGAGACAGACAGGGACAGACAGAGACAGAGAGATGGAGAGGGAGACGGAGAGGGAGACAGAGGGAGAGAGAGGGAGGGAGAGGGAGGGAGAAGGAGGGTGGGAGACAGGGAGGGAGACAGGGAGGGAGACAGAGGGTGACAGAGGGTGACAGAGGGAGGGAGACATAGAGAGAGGGAGACAGAGAGAGGGAGACAGGGAGACAGAGAGAGAGGGAGACAGAGGGAGACAGACAGAGGGAGACAGAGGGAGACAGAGGGAGACAGACAGAGGGATATAGAGGGAGGGAGATAGAGGGAGGGAGATAGAGGGAGGGAGATAGAGGGAGTGAGACAGAGGGAGGGAGACAGAGACAGACAGAGGGAGAGAGACAGAGGGAGACAGAGAGAGGGAGGCAGACAGAGGGAGACAGAGAGAGGGAGGCAGACAAAGGGAGACAGAGGGAGACAGAGAGAGGGAGACAGAGAGAGGGAGACAGAGAGGGAGGGAGAGAGAGAGGGAGACAGAGAGAGGGAGACAGAGAGAGGGAGACAGAGAGAGGGAGGGAGGAGGGAGACAGAGAGAGGGAGCCAGAGAGAGGGAGACAGAGAGAGGGAGACAGACAGAGGGAGACAGAGAGAGAGAGGGAGACAGAGGGAGGGAGACAGAGAGAGGGAGACAGAGAGAGGGAAACAGAGGGAGACAGAGAGAGGGAGACAGAGGGCAACAGACAGAGGGAGACAGAGGGAGACAGACAGAGGGAGATAGACAGATAGAGGGAGACAGAGGGAGGGAAACAGACAGAGGGAGGGAGACAGAGGGAGAGAGAGGGGGGAGAGAGAGAAAGGGAGACAGAGAGAGAGAGGGAGGGAGACAGAGAGAGAGAGGGGGGGAGACAGAGAGAGAGCGAGACAGACAGAGGGAGACAGAAAGAGGGAGGAGGGCGACAGACAGTGGGAGACAGAGGGAGGAGGGCGACAGACAGAGGGAGGGAGACAGATAGAGGGAGACAGAGGGAGGGAGACAGACAGAGACAGACAGAGGGAGGGAGACAGGGAGAGAGAGGGAGGGAGAGAGGGAGACAGAGAGAGAGAGGGAGGGAGGGAGACAGAGAGAGAGGGAGGGAGACAGAGAGAGAGAGGGAGACAAACAGAGTGAGTGAGACAGAGGGAGACAGAGAGAGAGAGAGAGGGAGGGAGGGAGAGAGAGAGAGAGAGAGGGAGAGAGGGAGGGACAGAGAGAGAGAGGGAGAGAGAGAGAGAGAGATAGAGAGAGGGAGGGAGACGGAGAGAGAGAGGGAGGAAGAGATAGAGAGAGGGAGGGAGAGATAGAGAGAGGGAGGGAGAGAGAGATAGATAGATAGATAGAGAGAGAGATGTGTGTATGCCGGGTCTGGTGGCTCAGTGGACGAAGGCGTCCACTGCAGGGGCCTGTGTTCAACCTCATGGTCATAGTTTTTTTTTTTGCTCTAGCCCCGCCCCCCTCCCCCACTGACCCCGCCCCCACCGGTGCGGCCCTCGGCCACAAACCACACTGTAAATTTGGCCCCCGAGAGAAAGTTTGTGAGTACCCATGCCCTAGACCTAGGTCTAGCCAAACTAAGATTGTGATATTGGATTGTGCTAACTTATTTGTGATAACTTTGCATTGAACATATGTTCCTGACTTCTGATCTCATAAAGAGATTAGTAGAGAGTTGTTTAGTAATAAATACATATATATTTGATATATATACCTGTGTGGTGTCTTTTCATTTGGTGATTCAAGAGATTGTGTGGTAAAACAAGCTGCTTTACATTCCTCCAAGACTTAGCCTGAAGGCTGCTCTCCACAGCTACCAGGATAGCTTTCTATAAAGGTCGTCTTAAACCTACCTACCATAAGAGTTGAATTGTTCTGGTGCAAGGTGCCCACCCTAACAAGTGGACAGCATATACCAGGCCAACTTCTCACACGTGTCGACTATATCATGTTAGATCTGAGTCTTTGGAGGAGCGTTATTGATATGGCCATGGGCGCAACTACCGATAGCGATCCTAATTCGCTTGGCTTAAGTATGATACCACTGTGGGGAGGCTTATGTACACAGTCTACTGTCCAACAGTTAACAAAAGAAGTCTACCCATCCCTAAACATGTGTAGTTGATGGTTGACGAAGTGCCTGGTCCACCTAGAAGGGAAAAAAGAGAGAGTGTGCCTAGAACCTGTCCCTAAACTAAACATTCTTTGTGCGGACAGCAGAAACAAAATGAGAGAGAGGATGCCTTGAACCAACTGTACAAAGTAGTGCTGTAGCTCTGCTGGCAGCAAAAGCCCTTCAGTGAGGGCATTGGAGGAAGGCAAACTGCAAACCACGAAACTACAAACTGACCCTATACTACCTCTAGGTTTAGGTTGCAAAGTGTACTGTCTGCCTGAAAAAAAAAGTATGCCTATAACCTGACCCTATGCTACTTAGGTTGAAAGAGTAGGGTATAGATCCAGATTCCCAGAAAGTATACCAAGTTGCTTTTTGTGGGCTTCCCAGGAGGTCCACGGACTTGGCATACCTTCTAGTCACCGACTTACCTTACTGACACCTCTTTGATAATGGTCAACAGGCTTGCCTGCAGGGCCACGTGTTTGTTCATGTTCTTCTTCGGTCTGCCTCCAGCAAACCCCTTATTACAGTGTTCTCACATGTTCAGTTTCCACTATGTAAAGATAAAAACATATTTTAATATTAAGCACAGATAGTCAACAGCTATACAACAGGTCTTCATCACAATCAATCAATGCGAGCCCACACACCATTAAAATAGCCAGTAACTCTCATAAAAACTACAAGGCACCCTCACATCTCTCACAAACATCTACTCTGCTCAAACAGCCTTACAACACCAAAAATGCCCTTGCACACATATAACTGTCTCTCGCCACTAAACAACCGAAAATGGAACACCTTAAACATTCTCACTACATACCCTAGAGAGCTGTATAAAGCTTCCTCATGACTCTCAAAACACTCCAGACAACCGTGCACCTTCACAATACACCATACACTTTTAAAATGCCAGTGGTCCCGACTCCTTAACAAGACACCACCACTCCTCAGGCATGCTCACAATACTCTTAAGCAGCTGTACAATGTTAGCCATACGATCTTACTAAGTTCCATTACACACTCAAGAAACAAGACATCCCCAAAGCTTCACACTAAGACTATCACAACACATCCAGACACCCTCACAAGAGTCCCAGTAGCTCTCACGGGCTCAAAAGCTCAACCAAATAGCCCTCATAAGGCAACACTCCAGATCCACTCAAAACCCTGGCACTCAAAATGTATCAAAGACACTATTACCACTTCCCTGGACACCACCAGTGCTCCCTAGACACCCTCATAGCGTGCCCCGACAATCTTCTGATACCACTCTGGAACTCACAATGTGCCTGTACATCATCAAAGCACCCAGAGACCCTCAACATGCACCCAATCACCCTCAAAATATCCACAGGCACTCTACCAACACAATCAAAAATCCTCACAGCTCTGCCAAACATTCAATCTGCTCCAGCTCACAACATTCCAGAGACTCTTACAATTCCCTCCAAACAGCAAAAATCACACCCATCAGCCAGGTATAAACATTCACACCACACACCCTAAACAGTTAAATAGCACCCCAATTGCCCTGAAGACACCGGGGGCCAGATGTACGACCCTACCAATTTGCGAGTTGTAAATTGCGTTGTTTTGCGACTTGCAATTTGCAATGGGCTGGATTTTAAAAAGAAAAATGAAACGTTACTGTTTCATTTTTTAAGAGTAGGCAGTGGTCCATCGGACCACTGCCTGCTCCTAAAAAATATTTCAATGCCAGTCACAAAGGGGAATGGGTTCCCTGGGGCCCCCTTTCCGTTTGCGAGTGGGTTACCACCCATTTGAAATGGGTGGTAAACTGCAAGTGAAAACAATCTTACATTGAAGTGCAAGTTGCTATTAGGAAGGGACGCCCTTGGTACGCCCCTTCCTAATAGCGAGTCGCAAACTGTATTTTGCGAGTCGGTAATATGTTACCAAGTCGCAAAATAGGGTTTGTAAATAGGGCAGACCTAGTTTGCAGTCACAAACGAGCCGATTTCCCGTTAGTGAGACCAGAAAATGGTCGTACATCTGGCCCTACGATCTCAGACACCTCCCTACACTCGATATGCAGTGTACTGCTTCCTCCTCAGAATCAAAACTGACACACAGCCGCAGTTACCTATCCAACCGAGACTTATCCTGTGTTATCCTATGGATATTTGACCCGGTGGAACCACTCTGCACCCGGGAGCCTTGGGGTCCCTGGCTACTCATCCTGGGTGGTTCTGTGATTCCCCTGGGTACTTCCATCCTTGGGTACTAGTCCCGTGTTGGTACTTACTTCACATCCCACAATTTTAGTATATGGTCTGCCCCCCAGTTGGACCCTATGAGTTTTCTTATGCTACTTACCTATTTCTTAAGTATTTCTTGTGTGTAGTTAATATCTCCGGGTAAGAGATATACCAAGTTAGTGTCTAGTGTGTGTTAATAGATACAAATAATTTTTATACTCACCTGGTATGGTCCTTTCTTGTGTGAAAAAGCTTATTGACAGACTATAGTGGTAAATGCACCTACTTTACACCCTTCTGAATAAGCCTTAGCTGCTCTCCACAACTACTCCTTGAGAGCTCTAGTTTTCAGGGACCTTAACACTATCACTAAGGGTTGCCTGGACTCAGTGCACAGTGCCTCACCATAGGTGGACACTATATAGTGAGCCAGCCTCCTACACTTTGAACCAGAGAAGAGTGCAAATGAAGCCTATAGCTCTTGTATATCTATATGTGCAAAATGAACTGCAACAGCCCGAGGACTCTTTCTTGTTCAAAAAGAAATGCTTACTTTGCCGAAGCCTCTCTATGATCTTTGAGTATAGGAGTGGAACAGAATTACTCGAGCTCCTTGATCGAGGCCTGAGTGCAGTGGGTTGCCTTCTTCTTCGGCTGCGTGACTGCTGCACCTCCACCCTCTGTAATGTTAGTGTAAAAGATAGAAGGCCTTAGTGAGAAAAGTTTTGCAAAGCACCCCCAAATAATGCATTTTAAGACTCCAGGGAAATTGCACTCTGAGAGTTATTTACCATAGCAGATTAAAAACATTTGTCTGTGGAAGACAGAAGAATGCAAGCAGCACCTTCCAAAGATCAATTCGGAATGAGAAGGCAATATGGAAAATATGTATGTAATCTGCCAGGAAAGGGATTTTCGTCGACTCCTGCCAGACCTTTTCCATAAGTGTAAGTTAGAGAAGTGGGAACTCTGTGTATTTTTTTTTTTGCAAAGATGAAAACTGTTGAGCTCACATGCCTGCACTTACCATCACAGTTTACCCTGGCTCAGAACATTTTGCAGACACAGAGCTTGGCCTGAGTGTCTTTTGAACAAGTGCACAAGGGTTTCATCTGCTAAAATACCACCCCCCTCCAGTCCACTCACATATGAGTGTAGACTGACATGGGCCCAATGCACACAGAATAGATTCACAATTTCAAACAGCAGAGGGAACACAGCTGGCTTTCAAGACCTCGAGCATCCGTGAAAGTTCTTGGAGATGCAGTGCAGGCATGGAGTTGAGGGGGCATCACCAGGCTCCACACTGCAAGGCTGGGAGATCTTTCATTCCCCTTCTGTCGCCATAGCTGCCAAGATTTCTGGGTCTATGTGTGATAGGCTGCTCCAGTCCATGCTTTTTGCCTACTAATAGGGGACTTGCAGTCTTGTTTTATTTTGGAACAAACAAGACTCCAAATCCCAGAATTCAAAAAACAAAACCTAGACTGGAGCAGCACATTATGCACGCACCTGGAAAAATTAGCAAAGCTGCTGTTCTGTTGTGTGTTTTTTGAAGAAGGGAAAGCAGGGCCTGGGGACAGCAGTCTGTCAGCATGCACACAATGAGTAGCTCAGTTTGAGAGACATGGTGTGTTTGGGATTGCTCTGCATACTGGAGGGGCACCAATTACAGCACGCATTCGGCAAACACAAACTTATCAATAATTTAATTATTTAATTAACAGTCTTCAAAAAATAGATTTTGTTTGTACTAACATGCTGCAGAATTTGCCTTCACCATTTCCCCAGCAGCATATGTCTCTAGTTGTTTCTAGATCCACTGAAAGTTTCATTCTGTTTAGAAAAAAAGATAGCCATAATTCAAATATTTGTTTAAATTTAATTTGCAGTTCCTTGGTAAATTGTATGCTGCCAAGTATTGCCCGTGTTCCCTGTTTTTTTTGTATGAAAGTTCCAAAGACCTAGCAGACCCCATTCTCATATTTTCAGCCCTGCAGAGTTTTGCAACTCTGAATAGAGACTAAATGCTGCAAATTGCATTTAGAAAATATGAAACATCATTTACTACATTTGAGCTTGAAGAACAGCTGCTTTAGGGGCAGGTCATCTAGTACTAGCCCCACAAATCTAACAATGTATTAGCGCAGTAGTGATCTGCGCCTGCTGTTTTCAACATGACCCAACCCTAAACGTTACCCCAAACATGCTTATAATTCACTTAGACACATTAAAAACTTTCTTAGACATCACACATTCCTACACATAGTCAATCATGCAGTGCCACCCATGCACTCTCACAATGCACTTTTATAACCTCAATGCCTCAGATAGCCTCTGTGCTACCATACACGCCCTTCCAACTGGATGACAACAAGAAAACTTCTAACCTCCAGAGAACCCCATTTCACACACGTACTTTCAAAATCCCACTTTCAAAGACCCTATTATAAACACACCCAAAACCACCTCACAACTCTTTAAAGCACCTTCACAACGCAACCAAGGAACTCTCAACATACACCCAGACACCTTCAAATTCACCTTGAGGTGGCATAAACACATACTTTATCCTTCTTGCTAGGGGTTAGATGCTGATGATGAAAAATATGTCACAAAATATGGGGTATATTTATGTAGGTTTTGTGTCACCCTTGCGCCATGCGTAGCGCAAAAGCTAAGTAGGATTTATCAAGCCATGCCAGACTACCTTGTATGGCCCTGAGTGGCTTGATAAATCCAGAGTAACGCAACGCTGCGTAAATCGCTGCATTGCATTACTCTGCCCTGGGAAGGCGTTCCATGAGTGGAGTGTGGATGTTACCAAGCATCCACCCATGGATTCCGAAGAATTCCCATATTTACCAATACTGGTAGACCTGTGAATGCGTCAGGATGCTACGCCTTACCCGGTGAGGCACAACGAGGAGAAATATCTTTATTTCTCCTTCTTACTTCCTCTTTCTATGTGTGCTGCAGTAATACAAGGAATATGCCTCAGGGGATTGATTTTGTGCAGGAAGGTGTCCCTGCCTGCACAAAAACAATCCTGCTTTCAACGCAGGCACCCTTGCACCTTGGTGCAAGGGTGCCTGCATTGCCGCTGGGCACCACATTGTGCACCAGCACTGGGAAATGGCAGGCATGTGCCACATATCATTAAGTATGGCAGATTCCTGCCCTTTCCCTATCATGCAGTGCAGCAAGATGACTTGCTCCGCTGTGCGATTTCTGAGTAAATATGCCCCTAAGTTTATGTGCCCACCATCTGCAACAGCTGGTACAAAATAAGCGTTGGCACCCACCCAAAGGCCCACAGACACCCTCAGTAACCAAGACATACATATGATTTCTAATTCTCGATTTGGCAGAAAGGCAAAATAAGGTTGTCTGGTAGGCTGGGGACATCATTAGAAACTCACAACCAGCATTGTATTCATGTCACCAGAACTCATGTACGGAATTCAACTACAATCAACCATCACACTTCTTTAGGAAGCTATACATTTCCTCAGTCAATGAAACTACATGAAACACTTAAAAACGAAGCTTCGCTGCGCATAAATGCTTTTCCTTTACTCTAAACATCTATTAGTATTGGTGATGGAATTTAACTTAAACAAAATTAAGAAAGAAACTGCAGCTCCTGCTCTAATCTTGGTAAATAAGAGGTTTGTTGGTCTGAAGTTTAGAGAAAAGCAGAACAGCAAGCTACACAAATCATGTGAGAGCAGTCCATTTCATACCAAAAGAGACTGATACATCCAGGGCACGAGTCGGGGGTACACGCGGGTGGACGGCATCCACCCACTTTTTTCACAGGGTGAACGCCGTCCACCCTACCAAGAATTTGGGCCCCACTAAATAATGTGCTGAACTCGTCCCAGTGTAATTTCCAAACACCGGGACACTTTCAGCAGCGCCTGCACGTTGTCTGCTTTCCTTCTGGAACAAGCAACAACGTGCAGGCGGGGACAGGATGGAGCTTTCTTATTGAAGACTCCTGCTGGGCCCATAACAAAGGCCGAATCTGAGGGGTCATCAGGCCTCCTTTTGTTTGAGTCTCTTGGCTGAGAGCAGCCAGAAGCCTCACACCTGATGCAAATGAAGCGGAGGGGAAACAAAGGCTCACACCTTGTTAGCACTTCACACATACTTAAGAGAGGCAGCTTTTCACTTTGTTCAGTCCCTGTTTAGGAGATATGCATGCACTGTAAGAATATCAGATGTGTTGTTCTTTCCCAGTATTTACAACAAAACAAATTGCATTTATATAGAGCTTACTTCCCCTGAGGAGGCGTTGAAATAATTTAAATAGCACTATTTTTTCTTGTATAGCCCTACTCATTCCAATGCAGGGTGTCAGAGCGCTTTACATCAACACGTGCATATTACATGTACGATAAATTATATACGTTTGTAAATGAATGTACCGGATGAGTTACATAAAACTGCGGGATTGTAAGGTGTAGAAGTCACATATCATCTTCCATAGCTCACTGTGCTATTATCCTCGCAATGCGCTTAAACGTACACATGATAGACCTGTTAAACATATATGTGAGGGCTTTAGATCTGATGCCACTTCTTGTGATGCCACTTCCTGTAAAGTTGTGGCTTGTGATGCCACTTTCTATATTGTCAATTCCTGTGATGCCATGTGTGATGTCATGTGCTGTGATGTTGTGAGCCAATGTTGCGCGCCGTGATGTTGCGCACTGTGATATCACTTGCATACTGCCTAACTAGGTTATTCCCCCCACTTCTTTTTTTAGGACTTGTGCCCTGGATACATCTACAAAAAGTAGAATATCAAAGAGCGCATAAGCAGTGAATTCAAACTCGGGGCTCCAAAGACTGAACTGAAGAACTGGTGATAAAAATTTCACAAATGTTATTCTTTAGATATTTAAAAAGTTAAACACATCACGTTTACCTATCATGAACAGCCATCGGATTCCGACTAGATCTTGTTTTCACACTCACTGCAAGCTGCAGCCCCTCTGTGGTGTTCAGATTACGTGAGGGGGTCTATCAGAGGTCATGATGAAGGGGTCATTGCTGGCTTGGAGGCACGTGCTGCACTGTTACTGGGGCTTACATCAGCCTGCGGCAGATTTTACTAATAAGTTATGTGTCCTCTGGTGCTACCGGTGACTGCGAGAGACACAAAAGTAAAACGCATATCTAACATAGAAATCGACTTTCTGGAGCTGATTATCTGTGCACACTCGGTCATTTTTTCCCCGCTTTCATTTTGTAATGTAATTCGCATTGCAAATGCATGATTTACAGTTTGGCGGCATCATGCATTAACAATACCTGTTACAAACTATGTAAGGGCATTTCCCAGCGTTTGTCAGCTAGCATCGTGACATGCATGCATGGGACTCTCAGGAGAGCCACACATTCTAAAGATTTATATGGCATGAAAGAAAAGTTGCTTGCAAGCATTAGTAGCTCAGAAAATGACAAACTCTAAGAACACATTTGAAGCCCGTGTTTACACGCTCTTTCCAGTTCGATTAGATTAATATGTAAAGTTTATTGCTTACAGCCAGGGCACAAGTCCTAAAAAAAGAAGTGGGGGGACTAACCTAGTTAATCAGTATGCAAGTGGCATCGCAGCGCATGGCATCGCAGCGTGTGACATCACGGCGCATTACATCACAGCGCGAGACATCACAGCGCGTGACATCACAAGAAGTGATATCAGATCTTAAGCCCTCACATATATGTTTAGCAGGTGTATCATGAGTACATTTGAGCACATTTCGAGTATACTTGCAAACCCTCCTGATTTAGGCAGAAGATTCACACTTTTGTACGCTACATATAAAGCAATGTTACCTTTTGTCAGCGTTAAGCTTTCTATAGCCATAGTGCTTTAAAAGAAATAGTGATATTTAAATTATTACAACGCCTCCTCAAGGGTAATAAGCGTATATAAATGCAATTTATTTTGTGCAAATACTGGGAAAGATCAACACATCTGACCTTCTTATAGTGCATGCATATCTCCTAAACAGAGCCTGAACAAAGTGAAAAGCTGCCTCTCCTAAGTATGTGTGAAGTGCTAACAAGGTGCGAGCCTTTGTTTCCCCTCTGCTGCATTTGCATCAGGTGTGAGGCTCCTGACTGCTGCCAGCCAGGAAACTCCAACAAAAGGAGGCTTGATGACCCCTGAGACTCGGCCTTTGTTATGGCCGAGTATCCCAGCAGGAGTCAGAAATAAGAGAGCCTGCACGTTGTTGTGATCGAAAGCAGACAACAACGTGCAGGCGCTGCTGAATGTGTCCCGGTGTTTGGAAATTACACCGGGACGAATTCAGCATCTTTTTTAGTGGGGTCCAACTTCTTGGCAGGGTGGACGGCATCCACCCTGTGAAAGAAGTGGGGGGACGCCGTCCACCCGGGAGGACCCCCGACTCGTGCCCTGCTTACAGCCTCGATGGAGGGAAATACGGCCGCTGCTCTCACCGATCGCTCCCAACACTGTATGAAGGTGTGAGTGGGCGGAGTTAGGGGTGGGGAATGAGCACAGAACAGTAGAGATTTACGTAACATGATTTACCCATACAAATACATTTGAAAACGTTTTTTTCTGATAAACAAAGTGTTCTTTCAAACACCTTTCATTTCCTGCACCCAGTCACTGCACTCCTAACTGTATGCCCGAGCCTTTGGTGCACCTTTCCTTCACCTCACAGAAGAACATGCCGTTGTCTCTCCCCTCTTTCCCCACCCCTGCCTGTCTGTACACATTCCTCTGTCTGTGCCTACCGGATTTCAAGGACGCTCACAAGTCTTCTGGGTAAATATGGACGGTGCCTCAAATGAAACGAACTTTGGGAATGAAAAGAGCAGGTAACATTTCGTCTTCGTTCTGGCAAATATCAATAATCATTTAGGCATGGGATTTGTGGGAGGGGACAGAGGAGGGGTTTGGAGAGTGGGGAGGGTGCTGCCAGAAAAAGAGGAGGCACAGAGTGAAGCTAAACCTCCTCCTGCTGGAGGGCGGAGCTGTGGGCCGATGAGATCGGCCTGAGCACTTTCAGTTTCAGGAGCAGGCCAATGTAATCGGCGTGGCACTGAGTGGGTTAAAAAAAATGCTTCTGAGCAGGCCTGGGGGGTCAGGGTGTTTTTACCCTGCCCCCTTGTATTGTTTTTTTTTATCTTTGTCTCACCTTTTCTTTCTCCCTCGGTCTGAGCACAAGATGGCTGCCAACACTTCCTGGTTTGAAGTGTTGGCAGCCAATTAGAGCCAAGCACGTGCTGGAGGGTTAGGCTCCGCCCAGATATCGAAACTTTTTTGTTGTTGAATTTCTCAGGAACTACTGAACGAATTTACACCATTTAACAAAAAGGTCTCTTTCTGAACCAAGGGCTACCTTTTTGCCAAATTTGGTGTAATTCCGTTCAGCAGTTCGGGCTGTAGCTTTGTCTAAAGTTTCCTATGGATAAAATTACATGGGGAAAATGCGTTTTGGGACACCCCTTTTTTCTTGGCCCCCGCTTGACAAATCACCCCGAAACTTTTCAGACAGGAGCTGACCGGAGCGCCCCACTAGTTTTGAAAGTTTCGCGAAGATTCGTCAACCGGCACCAAAGTTATTGGGAAAACAAAAAAGGCTTTTCCTATGGAAACTAGGTCCTAACTATAACTACCTACTGGCGACCGCCAGTAGGTAATATATATATATATATATATATATATATATATATATATATATATATATATATATATATATATACCTATTGGCGGTCGCCAGTAGGTAGTTATAGTTAGGACCTAGTGTCCTAGCGAAATTTTAAAAACTAGTGGGGCGCTCTGGTCAGCCCCTGTCTTGAAAGTTTCGGGGTGATTTGTCAAGCGGGGGCTGAGAAAAAAGGGGGTCCCAAAACACGTTTTCCCCATGGTATTTTCCATAGGAAACTTTAGACAAAGCTACAGCCCAAACTGCTGAACGGAATTACACCAAATTTGGCAAAAAGGTAGCCCTTGGTTCAGAAAGAGATACCAAAGAGGATGATGGACGGAGCGTTAGAGCAAATCAAACACTCACCCCCAGTCAACTGATCTGGGTTTAATCCATCATCATTCTTTAGCTCACTCCACCACCCAGTTCAGACATGGCCATATGCAAATCAGTCTGACCCTGTGCCTCATGGGAACAGTCCAGCCCGAACTGCCAAGCCATGTCTTCCCTGGACCGGAAACAAGCATCCTGGGACCGGTTTCTGGCTATTCAGCCGTCATCAGCCAGGCTAGCTTGAATCCAGTGGCAAAGTGAGCAAGGGACCCACGTCTGGGCATACCCTGCCAACTTAGGGCGAACAAAGCGATACCAAAGGGGATGATGGACGGAGCGTTAGAGCAAATCAAACACTCACCCCCAGTCAACTGATCCTGGTTTAATCCATCATCATTCTTTAGCTCACTCCACCACCCCAGTTCAGACATGGCCATATGCAAATCAGTCTGACCCTGTGCCTCATGGGAACAGTCCAGCCCGAACTGCCAAGCCATGTCTTCCCTGGACCGGAAACAAGCATCCTGGGACCGGTTTCTGGCTATTCAGCCGTCATCAGCCAGGCTAGCTTAAATCCAGTGGCAAAGTGAGCAAGGGACCCACGTCTGGGCATACCCTGCCAACTTAGGGCGAACAAAGCGATACCAAAGGGGATGATGGACGGAGCGTTAGAGCAAATCAAACACTCACCCCCAGTCAACTGATCTGGGTTTAATCCATCATCATTCTTTAGCTCACTCCACCACCCCAGTTCAGACATGGCCATATGCAAATCAGTCTGACCCTGTGCCTCATGGGAACAGTCCAGCCCGAACTGCCAAGCCATGTCTTCCCTGGACCGGAAACAAGCATCCTGGGACCGGTTTCTGGCTATTCAGCCGTCATCAGCCAGGCTAGCTTGAATCCAGTGGCAAAGTGAGCAAGGGACCCACGTCTGGGCATACCCTGCCAACTTAGGGCGAACAAAGCGATACCAAAGGGGATGATGGACGGAGCGTTAGAGCAAATCAAACACTCACCCCCAGTCAACTGATCTGGGTTTAATCCATCATCATTCTTTAGCTCACTCCACCACCCCAGTTCAGACATGGCCATATGCAAATCAGTCTGACCCTGTGCCTCATGGGAACAGTCCAGCCCGAACTGCCAAGCCATGTCTTCCCTGGACCGGAAACAAGCATCCTGGGACCGGTTTCTGGCTATTCAGCCGTCATCAGCCAGGCTAGCTTGAATCCAGTGGCAAAGTGAGCAAGGGACCCACGTCTGGGCATACCCTGCCAACTTAGGGCGAACAAAGCGATACCAAAGGGGATGATGGACGGAGCGTTAGAGCAAATCAAACACTCACCCCCAGTCAACTGATCTGGGTTTAATCCATCATCATTCTTTAGCTCACTCCACCACCCCAGTTCAGACATGGCCATATGCAAATCAGTCTGACCCTGTGCCTCATGGGAACAGTCCAGCCCGAACTGCCAAGCCATGTCTTCCCTGGACCGGAAACAAGCATCCTGGGACCGGTTTCTGGCTATTCAGCCGTCATCAGCCAGGCTAGCTTGAATCCAGTGGCAAAGTGAGCAAGGGACCCACGTCTGGGCATACCCTGCCAACTTAGGGCGAACAAAGCGATACCAAAGGGGATGATGGACGGAGCGTTAGAGCAAATCAAACACTCACCCCCAGTCAACTGATCTGGGTTTAATCCATCATCATTCTTTAGCTCACTCCACCACCCCAGTTCAGACATGGCCATATGCAAATCAGTCTGACCCTGTGCCTCATGGGAACAGTCCAGCCCGAACTGCCAAGCCATGTCTTCCCTGGACCGGAAACAAGCATCCTGGGACCGGTTTCTGGCTATTCAGCCGTCATCAGCCAGGCTAGCTTGAATCCAGTGGCAAAGTGAGCAAGGGACCCACGTCTGGGCATACCCTGCCAACTTAGGGCGAACAAAGCGATACCAAAGGGGATGATGGACGGAGCGTTAGAGCAAATCAAACACTCACCCCCAGTCAACTGATCTGGGTTTAATCCATCATCATTCTTTAGCTCACTCCACCACCCCAGTTCAGACATGGCCATATGCAAATCAGTCTGACCCTGTGCCTCATGGGAACAGTCCAGCCCGAACTGCCAAGCCATGTCTTCCCTGGACCGGAAACAAGCATCCTGGGACCGGTTTCTGGCTATTCAGCCGTCATCAGCCAGGCTAGCTTGAATCCAGTGGCAAAGTGAGCAAGGGACCCACATCTGGGCATACCCTGCCAACTTAGGGCGAACAAAGCGATACCAAAGGGGATGATGGACGGAGCGTTAGAGCAAATCAAACACTCACCCCCAGTCAACTGATCTGGGTTTAATCCATCATCATTCTTTAGCTCACTCCACCACCCCAGTTCAGACATGGCCATATGCAAATCAGTCTGACCCTGTGCCTCATGGGAACAGTCCAGCCCGAACTGCCAAGCCATGTCTTCCCTGGACCGGAAACAAGCATCCTGGGACCGGTTTCTGGCTATTCAGCCGTCATCAGCCAGGCTAGCTTGACTCCAGTGGCAAAGTGAGCAAGGGACCCACGTCTGGGCATACCCTGCCAACTTAGGGCGAACAAAGCGATACCAAAGGGGATGATGGACGGTGCGTTAGAGCAAATCAAACACTCACCCCCAGTCAACTGATCTGGGTTTAATCCATCATCATTCTTTAGCTCACTCCACCACCCCAGTTCAGACATGGCCATATGCAAATCAGTCTGACCCTGTGCCTCATGGGAACAGTCCAGCCCGAACTGCCAAGCCATGTCTTCCCTGGACCGGAAACAAGCATCCTGGGACCGGTTTCTGGCTATTCAGCCGTCATCAGCCAGGCTAGCTTGAATCCAGTGGGAAAGTGAGCAAGGGACCCACGTCTGGGCATACCCTGCCAACTTAGGGCGAACAAAGTGATACCAAAGGGGATGATGGACGGAGCGTTAGAGCAAATCAAACACTCACCCCCAGTCAACTGATCTGGGTTTAATCCATCATCATTCTTTAGCTCACTCCACCATGGCCATATGCAAATCAGTCTGACCCTGTGCCCATGAGGCACAGGGTCAGACTGATTTGCATATGGCCATGTCTGAACTGGGGTGGTGGAGTGAGCTAAAGAATGATGATGGATTAAACCCAGATCAGTTGACTGGGGGTGAGTGTTTGATTAGCTCAAACGCTCCGTCCATCATCCCCTTTGGTATCGCTTGGTTCAGAAAGAGTCCTTTTTGTTAAATGGTGTAAATCCGTTCAGTAATTCCTGAGAAATTAGAAAAAGAAAAAATTTCGATATCTATGGCTTCGCGAACCCTCCCGAGCACGAGCTTCACTGTGATTGGCTGCCAACACTCCAAACCAGGAAGTGTTGGCAGCCATCTTGTGACTCGGTAGAACCAAGTCACAAGAAAACAGTGAAACACAGTGAAAAAACAAGAAAAGGGGGCAGGGTAGAAACACCCTGACCTCCTAGGCCTGCTCAGGGGTTCCACAAGGACCCCCAGGGCCAAAAAAAGCATTTAAAAAAAAAAAATCGGCTGAATTCGCGCTCGGGTCATGAATCCGGCCGAGAAAATAACAAAAACGAAGCGCTGGCTCCCGCGCTTCGTTGTATTTAAGCCCCTGGGTGGGCCAGGTCCCAGGGGCACTGAAAAAAATGTGTGGGGGGTCCCAATCCCCCCCACGCTGCCCCGGGGACCGCCACCTCCCCGGGGGTCATTTATGAGTTGCGGGGGGCACGCAGCCCCGGGGACCACCACCTCCCCGGGGCTCTTTATTAAATTAAAAACAAATGTGTGGGGAGGGCACGAGCCACCACCTCCCCGGGGCACTGTATATTTAAATTTGGGGTTCTGTTACGGACCCCCAAGCCCCGGGGACCACAACCTCCCCGGGGCTTTGAAAATTAAGGGAGGGGGGCCGTGCAGCCCCCTCTAGGAGCCCTTGATGGCCCTGGGGACCTCCACCCCCCAGGGCCAGCTCCTGCAGTGTCCCGGGGTGCCCACCCCCGGGACACTGCTGTTTGCTATGACGGGGCGGGAGCCGTGCAGCTCCCGCCCTGTCATAGCACACTCTGGTTTGGATTTTGTCATTTGAGATGTCATCAGTGATGTCACTGACCATGTCATGAATGATGTAATATGTGACGTCATCAGCAGTGCATTGCGGGGGCGCGAGTTATAGTTAGCTGAACTAACTATAACGGCAGAATTTCTATGGTTTTGTACGAGTGAAATGTCCAACTAACTATAACGTCCCTGAAACCTATGGTTTTTTCAGTGAGTTTCTAAGGTTTTTTAAATGCTAATTTCTAACTATAACGTGCCTGAAACCTATGGTTTTTTCAGTGAATATATATATATATATATATATATGTGTATATATATACATATATATATATTACCTACTGGCAGTCGCCAGTAGGTAGTTAGAACCTAGTTTCCATAGGAAAAGCGTTTTTTGTTTTGCCAATAACTTTGGTGCCGTTTGACGAATCTTCACGAAATTTTCAAAACTAATTGTTCATTCAGGTCAGCTCCTGTCTTGAACGTTTGGTGGTGATTCGTGAAGGGGGGCTGAGAAAAAAGGGGGTCCCAAAATGCATTTTCTCCATGTTAATTTCCATAGGAAACTTTAGACACGGCTACAGCCCGAACTGCTGAAAGGAATTACACCAAATTTGGCAGAGAGATAGCTCTTGGTCCAGAAAGCACGCTTTTGTTTAAATGGTGTAAATCCGTTTAGTAGTTTTTGAGATATTTAAAGATTTACAGATATCGATATTTGAGAATTGTGAGATCTGATTGGCTGAGGCGTTCCAAGCACGAGCTTGCCTGGGATTGGCTGCCAACACTTCAAACTAGGAAGCGTTGGCAGCCATTTTGTGGGTCAGTTGAAATGAATAGGGGGAAAAAAAGTAGAAGAGGGTAGGGTAGGAACACTGTGAGCTTCCTAGGGTGCTCAGGGGGTGTCACAGGGAGTCGGAACGTAAAGAAACATTTTTATATGTTTTTGGCGGGATTTGCATAGGGACTGGAAATCACGGCGGGAAAAAGAAAAACGAAGCGCGGTGTCGAGTGCTTTGTTTAATGAAGCCCCCGTGTGGGCCAGTTCCCGGGAGCAATGTTTAGTTATGATGCGGGGTTTACTTCTGTCACGGGGATCGGCACTTCCCTGGAGCAAATATAATGATATGGGGGGTACGCGTCTTCCCTCCGTGTCCGCTCCAAGGAGCAGCACGTGTATATGTTTTCAGCGGGATTCGCGTAGGGACTGTAAATCACGGCGGAAAAAAGAAAAACTACGCGCGGTGTCGAGTGCTTCGTTTAATTAAGCCCCCGGGTAGGCCTGTTCCCGGGAGCAATGTTTAGTTATGATGTGGGGTTTACTTCTGTCACGGGGACCGCCACTTCCTTGGAGCAAATATAATGATATGGGGGGTACAGGTCTTACCCTCCCTCTCCGCGGAGCAGCACGTGTTTGGAGGTGTACGTAAAATTGAAGTGTGATCTTTGAGGTATGCAGACACAGGTTTATTGACATTCTTCCTAGCTTTCTCAATCTGAGGACAGAATTGATTTGACCATTTCCACTTCTGTCTTTGGCATATATTGGAGTATACAAAGACAGCTTGAGGCAAAAGCAACATTAATTGTCTAAAGGTATCCTTCATGAGCATTTCCAGACCTACCCCAGTCAATGTGCCTAGGTGATTGTCACCACAGTGCACAATCATGAGGTCAGGGGGTTGGAGATGCAAAGAGGTTTTAACCAAAGGCAACAATTGGTGCCACTTTAATCCTCTCTGTGTAAACCATTTAATGTCCACATTTTGTAAACCTAGGTCTTTGTGAATACGTCTGTGTTCAGCATACCTTTTGCACCAGAAAACATAGCTGTCTCCTACGATCCATACTAGCATTTTGAAGGTATGGCTGGAAGGAATGAAAAGATGTTTGTAGCTCATGTAGTCCATTGGTAGAATGAGAGATATGTTGAAAGGTGGAGAAGAAGCTTTTTTTGAGAAAACGATAACTGATTGGGTGATGAAGAACATTGTGTAGTGAAAACTAGGGTGCATGTTACTTTCGTGAAAAAGTATGTTTCTGATTGGTTAATAAAAAATGTTTGAAACTTACACTACATAGGATACAGGATCAGACGTGCGGAGCGCAACAACACCTGGTACTTGCATTTGGAAGGTACTGTTCTGAACTTAAAAAAATGGTGAACTTGTGACCTGCACCTGCTGTTGAATGTTCCAGAAACTGTTAGGATGAAGTATGGTGAACTTATGACCTGCACGTGGTGTTGAATGTTGCAGAAACTGTTGGGATGAAATTTGGTGAACTTGTGACCTGCAGCCTTCCGTTGAATGTTGCAGAAACTGTTGGTATGGAAATTGGCGAAAAGGTGATTGGGGGAGGAGTAGAAGTAACTGTGGTATTAAAATATGAAATGCAAAATTAATTAGAACTGGTAAGCTATTAAAGTAATTTTTTGAAAATGAGTAGTATGTCTAGAAGAAGTGTGGGGCATATTATCTAGAAAAGGCGATAATGATCGCCAGCGAAAGTCATCGGCATTTTATTTATCGCTTCCTTTCCTGGACACATTTCGCAATTTTATCGACGTATTATCAAGACGTCGATAACATGCGATGGTGTACGGGAAAGGAAGCGAAAACACCCACTAACACACGATAGACAAACATGCGATAGCATGTAGTCAGCACGTTAGCGGTGCGTTAGCGGGAATAATATTTCAGCTAACGTGCCATGCAGCCTGAAAACCCCCTGTTTGACAGGCGCCTCGCACTCTGCAGCATGAAAGTTGACAAACTATGAATTGGGTAACAGTGAATGCTAACATCAAAGGTATTAATATAGAACTAATCATTGACAATTTATAATCAATATTCTTAATGTTAGGTGACAGGCCGGATGATGATGTGATGAACTGCAATGTACCCCCTTTACAAGACAACGGCACCTCTGTACATGGTACGGGCTAATAATGCAGCATGAGGTCTATCTCTTTGCTGTCTGTGGCGGAGATCAGGGCTAGTCTCCCGTGTATGACCATGTTTAGTCAGGTTTTTTCCAGGTGTTAAGAACCTGCGTACATCGGGGGTTAGCGCGAATTTTTTTATCGCGGGTCATCTTTAATAATATAGCGAAGTGCTGTTAGCGATTTTTACCGCGAAATTTAGGTAAGTAACGCCTACCTTGCATGTCATTAGCGATACATATCGCTGGCATGCAAGGCGATAAAAAAAACGGCAGCTAACACCGGAAAGCTTGCGCTAACGCATGTTAGCGCAGGCTTGCTAATAGGGCGATAACAATATCGCTGCTTTATCGGCAAAAAGTGCTGATAAAGCGGCGATAATGCCCTTGATAATACGCCC